>JAODAL010049410.1:0-28201 GCA_025379985.1 Phyllomedusa bahiana | reverse complement strand
AGGGGGGACCTTTACCATTCTTGTTCAGTTTAGGGAATAGCATCAATCATCATTCACGCTCTAGGGGGAGTGTTAGAATAGATTTTGATGTTTTTAGGGGGGATTGTTGGTAATTTAAGGGAAAAACATCAAAGTCTGTTTCATCATTACATTCTTATTAAGCTCATCAGATAGTTTGTTAAACTGCTTTTACTGCTGTACATCCTTATCGAACTATTAGATATCTCTCACACAGCTTTCCTTGAGACAGATGCAGTGTCTGCTAAAAGCAAGAGATTCAAGGCCTTCCTCCTCCCCCAAGATTTTACAGAGGAGAGTTTGGGAATGTGTCATATCAGCTAATGCTTCATACGTACATGCAAATTATAACTTGTCTCTTAGCGACCGCCAATTAACCAATCATGTAGTGATAGAATAGTCATGTGATTAAAAAGTTCTATTGGAATGTAATTTACTGTGATTAAATCAGATTCATGCGCCAGCCAAAGCGTGTGGGTCATATTTCTCAAGCTCAAACTGTCGACAGCTATAATCAATCAATTTGGAAGAGAGGCATCTAAATGTATAAGGAGTGGATCAAAATATAATTTCCACACCTGATTTAATCATCTTGACAGTTTCATGTACTAAAACTACATTTTGTTTCTCAATTAAAAAAAAATTGAGAGTTTATTTTTAACCCCTAATTGTACAGTATGTATGGGGGATGTGCACTAAGGCAGTCTGGCTCCAATGCAAGCCCGTATCTGGGGAGTTCATGCTCTGTTCCACTGTTGATACCAACCAGCACCTTCTTAATGCTGATTCCAGCAATTTAATTCCTGAGATACTTCATTCAATGGAAAAAAAAAAAAGTTTTGGCTCTAGGAAAATGTTATATCGGCATAACATGTTCTATTATTTCCTTCTTACTGTAATGTGAGTGAAAGGTCAGTCTAATATCAATGATATCTATTTGAATTGATTTGAATTAAAACTTCAATAGCTGAGAAAGCATGATTATTTCTGGCTAGATAGTATACAGAATTAAAAACACAAAAGAAATACAGCAGCATGTGGGCATTGAGACATATGCATACATTTTAATCGAATTGTGTAAGCCCATCTTCCCCAACTTGGTGATTTCAGACAGATGACCACCTACACTAAATAACCTCTCTATTGGGCTTAGGCATTCAAAATGAAGTCAGAGTAGTTAGGATCTAATATAAATATCCATGACTAAGGAATAGTCCTCTTTCCATCTTAGGCATGCTCTTCTTATAAATCTTGGTCAAGATTCTTTTGCCACCTGGTTTATTGACGAGAGACCCTTCTGTTTTATTTTAGACCCCTGTGCTTTTTCCTCCATTTCTAAGATTTAGTATATCCAGTGCAAATAACAGAGACTCAGATTCTAAAAGGTTCAGTCCCCATTTCCTTCCCTGTATTTTAATTAATTGTCATTCCAAAAAAATTATGCCTATTAGCAAACCATTTTTGTGGTCAAAAGCTCCTAAAAACAGGTGAGGTTTTTAATGTTTTGATGTAGAAGGCCTGGAGTGTGTGCCAAAAAATGATAAATTGTATATATATTATCTGTATGAGCAAACCAAATACATGCCTAGATCCCTGATCAATCAATCTGCTATGATATTGTGTTACTTAGTTCTATTCAAGATGGTCTCCAATTTTCATACAAGTAGGTAGGTCTTCTCTGCTGCATTGAGAATAGTATAAATATCTGATATAAAACCTTTGGCAGCAGCATTTATGGCATACCTTATTTCCTTAGAGCTTTGTTCGAAGTAGAAGCCTTTAGATACGTGTTTGATCCGTCTGTCGACCTAAGACAGACGCCAAACAAGTATCTAATAAATAGCAATGTGATTTACATTGCTTTAAACTGTGAAACAATAATTGGCGTTCACAGTGACGAGGATCGCTGATGCGTGTCTCACATAATATTGAATAGTCAATTTCTTGGTCTGAAATACACAGCAGGAGCCGTATTTAAACTATATGGTGTGATCCTGCTGCATCCAACACGGCAACCAAAACACGCAAGCAGCCGTGTTGATACGTGTTGGATCTTTTTAGGAATCCTATTCACCAGCAGCGAATTTTGGAGTGCGATTTTTTCGATCCATCACGATCCAAAATCAGATCCAAACACTCCATGTGAACGGCCCTTAGTGAACCAAAAAAATATGGTTTAATGAAGAGTAGCAAAGTAATGAAAAAATATTCTAATATCGGGAATATAAGATGAATAATGGAATATAAATCTATGTAAAAAAAAAGTCTATAATTGTTAGCTGGTGAAATACCCTGCTGAAATGCAATTAAAAATAATCCTTATGTTTAATAGCTATATAAAATACCATACAAATATATATATTAAATATATATATATATATATATATAATATATATTATAAATAATATATAAAATTGTATGTAGTTTATATAGCTATTAAACATAAGGATTATTTTTAATTGCATTTCAGCAGTATTTCCTCCAGCTAACAATTATAGACCTTTACCATAGAATTTATATTCCATTATTCATCATATACTTCCGAATTAGCATATTTTTCATTACATTGCTACCTCATCATTAAACATATTTTTGGTTCCACTAAGGGCCGTTCACATGGCTTGTTTGGATATTGATTTTGGATTCCGTGTTGGATCCGAAAATCGCATCCAAATACGCTGCTGTGATCGATCCTAACAGATCCAACACGTATCCGAACACGCCAGCGCGTGTTTGGATGCGTGTTGGGATTCAGCAGGATCCACCATATCGTATAGAAATACGCTCCTGCTGTGTAATTTCAGACCAAGAATTGACAATTCATATATCTGAGACACGCATCAGCGATCACTATCGTGTGAACGCAATGCGTGTTTTCACAGTTTAAAGCAAAGGTAAAATCACATGCTATTTTATTAGATTACGTGTTTTGGTCTGTCTTAGTCTAACAAAAAAAAAAAAAAAAAAAAAAAAAAATAGAAAGACAAAAAATAAAACCCCCCCCAGAACAGGATCCAAACACTTATCTAAAGCTTCTACTCGAACAAAGCTCTAAGGAAAATAAGGTATGCCATAAAATGGCTGCTGCCAATGGTTTTATCTCAATATTTAATTCTATTTCTCAATGCACCAAGAAAACCTCCCTCACTTGTATGAAAATTAGGAGACCATCTTGAATAGAACTATGTAAACAATCATAGCAGATTGTGAACAAGGCCTCTAGCATGTATTTTGGTTTGCTCATACAGATATCATATACCATTCTCCATTTTTGGCACCACACTCCAGCCTTCTACATAAAAACATTAAAAACCTCCACCTGTTTGTAGGAGCTATTGACCCCAAAATGGTTGGCTAAAGCATCATTTTTTTGTGAAATGACCATTAATAAAAATACAGTGGAAGGAAATGTGGGACTGAACTTTAGAATCTGAGTCTCTGTTATTTGCACTGGGTATACTAAACTCCTTAGAATGGAAAAAGACAGGGTCCTAAAATAAAACAAAGGGATCTCTCGCATAAACCAGCTGGCCAAAAGCAATCTTGACAGATTAAAGAAGACATGCTTAAGATGGAAAGAAGATATTCCTTAGTCATGGATATTTTATATTAGATCCAAACTACCTGACTTCATTTTGAATGCCTAAGCCAATAGAGAGGTATTAGTTGTAGGTGTATCATCTGACCTGAAATCACCAAGTTTGGGGAAAGATGGGCTTAACACAATTCGATTAAAATGTATGCATATGTCCTCAATGCCACATGCTGCTGTATTTTCTTTTGTGTTTTTAATTCTGTAACTATCTAGCCATGAAATAATCAAGCTTTCTCACTATTTAAGTTTTAATTCAAAATCAATTCAACATAGAATATCATTGGATATTAGACTGACCTTTCACTCACAAATACAGTAAGAAAGTAAATATAATAGAACATTTAAGCGATATAACATTTCCTAGAGCCAAAACTTTTTTTTTTTTCCATTGAATGAAGTATCGCAGAATAAATTGCTGGAATCAGCATTAATAAGTGCTGGTTGGTACCAACAGTGAAACATAGCATGAACTCCCCATATATGGGCTTGCATTTAGGAGCCATACTGCCTTAGTGCACATCCACCATACCATACTGTACAATTAGGGTTTAAAATAAAACTCTCAATTTTTTTTAATTGAGAAACAAAATGTAGTTTTAGTACATGAAACTGTCAAGATATTAAATCAGGTTGGAAATTATATATTGATCCCACTCCTTATACATTTATATGCCTCTCTTCCAATTGATGATTATAGCTTTCGACGTTTTGAGTCTTAGAAATTTGACCCACACGCTTTGGCTGGCGCATGAATCTGATTTAATCACATTAAATTACATCCAATAGAACTGTTTAATCACATACTATTCAACACTACATGAATGGTTTAATTGGCGGTCCGCTAAGAGACAAGTTATAATTTGATGTACGTGTTGAACATTAGCTGATATGACACATTCCCAAAATCTCCCTGTAAAATTTGGGGGAGGAGGAAAGGGCCCTTTATTCTTGCTTTTTTGCAGACACTGCATCTGCTCAAGGGAAAACTGTGTAGAGATATCTAATAGTTCGATAAGGGGTTACAGCATAAAACAGTTTTAAAAAACTATCGATAGCTTAATAAGAATTAATGATGAAACAGACTTTTTAGTTTTTCCCTTAAATTTCCCCAATCCCCCCCTAAAAACACAAAACTATTCTAAAACTCCCCTAGAGTAATGAGATTTAGCTATTCCCAAACTGAACAAAAAATGGGTAAAGGTCACTCTCCTTAACGCAGGGGGGAACGGTGGGAGTGGTTTGAACCCACTGAACCCCTGCAGGCTTGCTCCAACAAACCCACGCCTCCTCGCAGACCCTTTTGATGGAAAAAGGATATTTTACTAGGGGTTGAGTGTTTTAAAAACGACAAAGTTGAAATCGGCAATTTTTTTTATGGTGATGGGAAATTTTCCCAGATCATGGCGATGATTAAGGTTTAAAATTTCTGTGCATAAATCAATAAGATCCGCGGCCTTTTTCGGCCCCTTCCCCTGTAATTTTGGGGGGGCCCCAGAAAATTTAAATTTAAACAAATAGACGGGGTGAAAATTGTGTGCACGTCATGACTGGATTTTAAAAGGGGTTGCGTTTGGCGGGAAAAAAACAAATTACCTTTTTTTAACAAAAAACAGTTTTTTCCTGTTTAAACCCTCAGTGGTCTCTAAAGCGCTCATAGGGTTGGGGACCTCCCTTTTCTGCCTGGGGCCAACACTCAAAAAATTTTAGTCAATTTCCGCACAGAGAAACCTCTACTTTTTAGCTTTTGATCCTTTCCTTTTTTATTTAGTTTTAGGGATTTAAACCATTTTATGTAGTTAGCTAAAAATTTTTTAAAAGCAGAATCAACCACTGTAAATAAACGGCGGTGGGTGCGGGGGGGGGGGGGCCGCGGGCAAAACAAGACAAGCCCTATCTAAAAAGAAAAACGGGGAATAAAGTAAACCCCAAAGACTTAGGGGTGGACATTTTTAGGGGAAATTTAACTTTATTATTAACATTTTGCTATTAAAAATTTTTTCCTGGTTGGGGCACCCCAAACTTTTTTGGATAAACATAATTTCTAGTAACGCAGGCCCTCTTTGTTAGCTCAAAACTCCATTTTTAAAATTAACAGAAATAAAATTTTCAGAAAGGTTTTTTAAATTTTTAACCCATTACCCCTGTGATGTGTTTATACCCCAATTTGGGCATTTAAAAATTACAACCCAAGCAATTTTGAGCCAGCACAGGTTGTTTGTTGCCAAAAAAAACCGGAAACCGACTAAAACCCACATTTAAACGTATTTTTGACTTTTGCGCACCCGGGCACGGGTTAAATTACGCACATCTAACGAAATTTTTAAAACAGAAATTTCTATATTCACCACAGGTAAATTGAAAGGTGAAAAAGGGATACCGTTTATTATATCAAAACTTTAAAAGTTACGTGTTTTTTTGACTTTTGCGCACCCAAAAACTGTTAAATTAAAGCAGCATTTTACGTAAATTTTAAAACAAAATTCTATATTCACCACAGTGAATTAAAAGGGTGCAAAAAAAACATTTTTATTTTTCCCAAAAAAAATAACAGTTACTGTTTTTTTGATTTTTGGGCGAACCCACCTTTTTCATTGACGCAGCATCAAACGAAAAACTTAAAACAGAAAATTCAATATTCCCCCACAGGTAAATTTGAAAAGGGGGCAAAAAATATTTTTTAAATTATATCAAAACATAACATTACGTGTTTTTTATTTTTGGCCGCACCCTTTCCACCTTTCATTGACGCAGCATCAAGGGTAAATTTTAAAACCCGGCAATTCAAATATCCCCCACAGGGGAATTGAAAGGGCAAAAAAAAAACATTTTTAAAATTAAAAAAAACTAACAGTTACGGGTTTTTTTACTTTTGCCACCCCATCACTGTTCATTGACGAAACATCTACGTAAATCTTAAAACAGAAAATTCAATATTTCCCCACAGGTAAATTTAAAAGGGTTAAAAAAAAACAGTTTATTATATAAAAAACATAACATTTTTAACTTGTTTTTTTGGATTTTTGCGCCCCCAGCACTGTTATTGACGCACCCTCAAGGGAAAATTTCTTAAAACAGCAATTCTATATTAAAAAAACAGGGAATTGAAAGGTGCAAAAAATACATTTTAAAATTTAATATCAAAACATAACATTACGGGGGTTTTTAAATTTTTGCACCCCCCCAGCACTTTTCATTGAGCAAAAAAAAGGCATCTACGAAATCTTAAAACAGCAATTCTATATTCTACCAAAAGGTAAAAACTGAAAGGGAAAAAAAATTTTTTAAATTTTAAAACAAAACATAAAAGATACGTTTTTTTTGGACTTTTCCCCAAACCCAGATTTGTTGAAAGACCCCTTCATTTAAAATTTTGAATCCAGAAATTTTGTTTTGATTAGAGGGATTTGAGAATAGCTTTTATTTGCCGCCCTTTAATAAAGATTTTCCCAAAAACCCTTTTTCCATACCTTTCCAAAATTTTTTATTTTTTCCTGAACAGGGAGCGAAATGCAGGGGGAACGAGCAAGAGGGGGGTAGCACATGGAGGGTAGAGGTACGAGAAAGGTGCCCCTTTCCAGTGTTTGGCACAACACGCATGCCACGGATCGCCCATTTGCAGGACCGTCATTCCGGGTCATGGGCTGGGTCGGGGCCCTTTTGAACCCTAAGTAACGAACTCGTCGCCAATCTTTCCTTCAGGGGTTTTAATGCAACCTGCATCAGCCCCTTACCCCTCGTCCTCGCAGTCAGGGCCCAAAATGTTGTCATCAGCATAAACCACCCTCTTGTCCAAAAAGAACCCGCCCAAATGTAAACCCTCTTGAAACCCACCACGTGGATAACCCTTTTTTCTAAAGCCCTCTTTGGGGAAAAAAATGGGGTTGCTGTCAGAAGGAAATTTTTAAAAGATAAAAGGGGCCAAAAAAGGATAAATTTTTCTCCGCTCTGCGCCCGGGTTACTGATGCCATCATGGGAGGTAAAGGGAAGCCGGTCAATCGGCAAAAACCCGGGGGGTTCGCAACCCCCTTGCAGTCCCCCTTGCTTGTACCCGCATTTTCGGGGATGCAAAAAGTCGGGACGACCAACCCCCTGTTTTAAAGAAGGAAAAGAGCCCACTTTGGGCGGATACATCCTGGTTTTTTTCCCGAAAATTTGCTTCCCGGAGCGTTTTCATCAGGGACGGGGGGAAAAGACGATGGGTTTTGTCAATACGGGGTCCCCCCCAAAAAAGGGAAGGGGGCCCGCAAAAGCCGTTTATATGTTTTCCCCCAAGCCCGTCACGCAAACCCCGCTCCTGGGCTTTCGCCGTAAAAAAAGGCCCCAGGACCTCCTCAACCCGGGGGCCTTTTCTTTGAGCAAGCCTCGTTTAAACCCCAGCGATGCCCAAATGCCGCCCTTTGCCGTAACCCATAATAGAGGAAAAGAACCTTTAAAAGGGGTTTAAACCCACCACCAAAAAGTCTAGTCACTGCAGGAATGAAATGAGTTAAAATTTGGAGGGGAACATTTGGGCCAAAAAAAGGCCAACCGCCCCCGGCCCCCAAACCACTGTCACACCCCCCCCTTCTCCCGCCCCCCTCCTCCCCAAACCCCCAAAAGCTTTTCCCCACTCCCCAAAGTCTCTCAGAGTAAAGATGGGGGAAATCACCCCCCGCTTCAGCCTCCCCGTCGCCCCGAGTACCCCACACCACCAGAGACCCATCCTACCCCTTCTCCCCGCCATTTTGCCCAACCTGCCCGCCGTACAGCGGCCATTTCCTAGCACCAGCCTTCTGTCTTCCAGGTTTTTGGGGGCAGAAGAAACACTTAAACCCAAAAACCACCCCCAAAAAGCCAAAAGCCTAAATTTCGGCTTTGCCGGGTTTTTTGGGCCCTTTTGGAAAGCCTTTTTCCGACTGGTGGACACAAAGGGGTTTCCCCCACTTTCATGGCCCCCTTGCCCCCAAATTTACCAATGCCGAGCAGGCATTTTTTTGCCAGAAAAAGCCTTTCCCTGCCCAGGCCCCAGCCCTGTGTCATCTAAAATTTCAAGCCCCTTGTCGCATCTGTGCCCGGGAAAAAGCCCCAATTTTCACCACCCGGCACATACAAGTAAGAAACCGGCCAACCCGCCAATTATGCCCTCTGTGAAAGGCTCCCCGGGGGGTGACCTTGGGTTTTGGAAATTGTCACAGGGGGTGAGGGTTTGGGCTCTCGGGCCCTCGGCGCCCGGGCGCCCCCACAAAACCCAGGGATGGTGCGGGGCCCCTCTTTCCCCCCAAAAGGCCCTGGTGGCATCACGGCCCAAAAACCCCCGGGGGCCTTGTTAAAATTTAAATCTGCCTTGGAAAACCGCCACACACAGGTCAGGACGTGGAGGGCCTAAGCAACGAAAACCGAGCGCGGGTTTGGTGACAAAAACCCTTTGGGGCCAGGAAAGGTGGTGTGCGTTAAGGGGGCAAACCTGCGGCCACCCTTAAATCGGTACCTGGAGCAAAACCCCTTCCCCTGGCACATGTCAGGAACCTTGTCGTCCAGAAATTTTTTCAAAAGAGCTCCCCCGGGTCGGGACTGCCGGCGAAGAAGGCCAGGTCTGGTTCGCATTTTCCGCCATTCGCCCCCCGCTTCGTCCCCCTTGCTGCTTTGCAGCGTCACTCGGCCCCCCCCCATCAACCGTCCATTGTTGCCCGGGGCCAACACCGGGAAATTTTTCCCCCTCCACGCCCCAGCGTTTGTGGCAGAAAGCGAAAATGCCTTTAAACCAAAAAAACGAATGAAACAGGGGCCGACAAGCGCGAAACGACCTCGGGTTTTTGGGAACCCCCGGGAGAGTGGGCAGGTAAAGACCTGCACCATCCTTCCATTTTTTAAGAATAAAACCAAAATGGTCAGTGGGGACAATCCCCCTTGTCAGCATGAGCATTGTGGTGATTTTGGGTTCTGGAACGCGTTGGACCCCCTCTGAAAACAACGGGCCCGCCAGCGACGGAGGGGGAACGGACACAGATGGACACGGGACCTTCCTCTCCCGTCAAATCCAAAAAAGCCCGACAGTTTTCAAAATTTTTCATCGGTCTTAAATTAGGCAGGGGTTTCGGGGCCCCGACTAGTGCAAGGGTGGCGAAACAGCTCCAGGGGAAATCATCCACAATCGGGGCTGGGGTTGAAGCTGGGGCTGGAGGCACCCGGAGGGGGGAAGGGAGGTATTCCTAACACCGATGTTCCCCCGGGACGTCCCTCCCTTTGGGAAAGGGGTTTGGGGCCCCAATTTGGGGGGCGGGGGAGGAAAAAGAGGAAGATCATTTTGCTAGTGCCCCTCGCCCCAGGGCCCTTGGGGAAATAAAGGGCTCCATCCCCACTGAGTGTTTGGGATCCCTCCATTTCCCCCCCAACATAAAACCTCCGCATTAAGGCCAAAAAAAAGGGAAAAAACAGTTCGGGTTTGGCCCCACCCCCCCCAAATCCCCGGAAAAAAAACCAAAAATCAGCCCCCTTTTTTTCCCAAACCCAAAACCCAAATTTAGAAAAAAAAAATGCGGGAAATGGAGCCCTTTGCTGATTAAATCAACTGGAGCCCATCTGTTGCGTCTGCTTAAACGTTCCCCAAATGTCACGGTGGAACAACACAGCGGGGTGAAAGCAGTAGAGGCCCAATTAGGCGTAGCGGCAGCAGCAGCAAGGGGCAAAGCCTAAGGGGTTTGGACCACTGGCAATTTTTTGTTTTCCAACCCCCACCGACGCATCCCAATTTGCGGGGGCACAAAACCCCCAACCCCCAACAAGACAGTTTAAAACCAAGGTGAAACCCTATCTGCGTCTCAAAAACCATTTTTTTTGCATGTTTTTCCCACCAATAAAACTTCTGGGTATCCAAAAGGGCCCAAGGCCCAGTTTGGCTGTCACGGCCCATAAGGGTTGTCCTCCCCCACCCACCAAAGCGTCATATCAGACCCGGCCCCTTCAGAAACAGCTGGGGAGCCCATTACAGACAAACCACCGGGTTTTTTCCACAGAAAAATTTTGGATCTTTTTGACTTTCATAAAGATGACTAAAGGCCCGGGGATCTCTGAAATGTTTGGCCCCCAAAATTGCCGAGGTCACCGATTATTTCCCCAGTCTACTTACTTTCCTTTTTTCAAACAAAAGGGTCCTTTTGAAAATTTTTTTTTTAAAATGATAAATTTCTTACTGCAATTTTTATTCTTTTTTTCCCAACATTTCATTTTGCGGGTTTTTTGCAAGGTTTCATGACAACCCGGGAAATTCCCTTTAAATTCCACTTTTATCTTAAAAATTTTTTTCGCTTTTGTCAATGGTTTTAAAGGTCTTTTGCTGTAAAGTTTCCCGGCAATTAATCAGGGTCCTTTGGAACGAAATGGGGACTTCTAAGGGGCTTTTTCTCCCTCACAATTTTTAATAGTGGTGAAAAAAGTATTTTTTAAAATTTTTTTTGGGTCTTTGGCTTTTTTTGGAAATGAAAGAAATACTAAAAGGTTTCCTTTTATAAAAAAATTTGTTGTTTCTAACGGGATTTTTTGTTCTTCACAATTTTTCAAAAGTGGTCAAAGGGGAAAGGTGCTGTCAAAAACGGGAATAGTTAGGGACACTGTTTAAAGGGGCACCCTATTGCAAAATGACTTGTTTTTGCAAGAAACTTTAACATAGCTATCAATCCCCGTATTGGACAAAACCCCTTTAATAAAAAATTTAAAAAAAAGAGAAAAAAAGACATAGTGGGGTTCCATCCTATTTTTAAAAAAGGGGTTTTCTAGAATTAAAGTACCCAAAAAACTTTTCAAATTTCAAAATGCTGTTTAAAAAAAAAAAAATTCCCCCCTGAATTTAAAAAAGGGAAAGGGACAGGAAAACTTTGGGCCAATGTAGGTTTTTTTAGAGGACATGGAGTATGGGGGGTATGGAGTATTTGGGGGCCCCGGCCCGAAGGGAAAAAAGTACAAGAAACCCTTTCCCCCACACGTTGAGTTTAAAAAGAGAAAAAGAAAGCCAAGATAAAGGGGACCTGGGTTAAAAGGAGGGGGGGGGGGGTTAACCACCCCTATTCCAAGTGAAAACTTTAATTGGGGCCACCAAAATAAACGGGGGGGCCCCAAACAAATACCCCGGTATTGATTTGTAAAAGAGGAAGGCTGGAGTTTTCACACTTCCCTTCCGCCCCTCTGCTTTTGAAAGACAGTTTTGTCTTGCCGGGCATCAGGGCATTTAACCTTCGGTTAAAAGATGACGGACGCCCGCCTGGGCTTTCACCGCACCCACCGTAACCTCCGGCCCTTTGGGGCCCCTGTGGCCCCTACAGGGATAGGGCCAATGTCCGTTTAACTAAAATGGGGGTTTAAAACCCTTTTTTTCCCGGGACTTTTTAAATTTTGGGGGTCAGCAGGTTTTGGGGGTCAAAGGGTGTGGCCCAGGACAGGGAAAGTCAATGGGCCAGTTCAACTAAAAAAGGTGGTTTTAAAGACTCCTTTTTTGGCACTTTTTTTAAAAGTGGGGGGGCAAAGCAGGTTTGGGGCCCCATGCTGTGGCCCAGGACAGGGATTTAATGTCCAGGTTTTAAGTAAAAATGATTTGGGTTCAAACCCATATCCCTTCTGGCACTTTTTAATTTGGGGGTGATGGGGTTAAGGGTCAGGTGGGGGTACAAGACGGGGATGTAAATGGTCTGTTATTTTTTTTTCTGTGACTTTAAACCAGTGTGTTGCAAAGATGTACTAATCTCCAAAAATTTTGGGAATCTGAAAGAGAATAAGAGTGATTTTTGATCACAATTTTCTATTTTGCCCTGCAAACTTAAACTCTATCAGTTCTCTATTATTAAACACTAAAACCCAACTTTTTTTTATATCTTCTTAACCTCTATACCACTATTTAAAAACCGACTCTATCCCCATATTTTTAAACCCCTTTTTTCTTCTAAAGAGGGAAAAACTCCCTTTTATCATAAGTTGGTGGAACCCCACTATTAAAAGGAGGCCTTATATCTATAGCAAAGTTGCTTCGTAAGGGGTCCCAAGCCAATACTTGGGCAGTCGTCCCCAATCTCAAAACACGAACAAAAAAAGGCCCCCTTTTGACACCGTCTGCAGAGGGGAATTTAGCAGAGGTTAGAGATCCAATTTAAAAAGCATGCCTGACCTCCCGACATGTTTCGCCAGTAACTGGCTTTATAAGGTTAGAGGGCCATGATAAAGCCTTGTAAAGCCAGGTTGCTGGGGGTCGGCATGACGTTTTTTAAATTTAGAAAACAAAGATTTGGGTTTCTGACATGATTCTTTGGGAAAACCCCAAAAGGATTTATAATTGTAAACACCTGGATGTTTTTAAAAATTTTTACAACATTAACCCCCCAAGGATCGTAGTTTTCCCTACCTGAACAGCCCTATTTTTTAAACTGGCATGTAAGCTTTATGTGAGAAAAAACTTTTTGAACTTTTTCCTATCCAGTGATTCAGAGATTTTTTTCTGTGACACATTGTGCTTTAAGTTAGTAAAAAAATTTTTTCCCTTTCAATCCTTTTTGTTTTTGAAAAAATCAAAATTTAGAAAATTTTTGGGAAAAAAATTTTGATTTTGAAAGTTCAAAATTTCTGCAAGTAAGACAGATAGTTTTATCCAAAAAATAGTTTATAACTAGCATCTACCATTATGTTGGCATCATTTTTTAAAAGTCTTTTTATTTTTTTTTAGACATTAGGGGGGTTTAAAAAATTTGTAGTAAATTTTTAATTTTAAGAAAATTTGCAATAAAAATTTCTTAGGGACCACTCCAGTTCTGATGTGGCTTTGAGGGGCATGCATGTTAGATACCCCCATGAATGACACCAGCTAAGAAACTAGACCCCTTAATGTATTTACAACACTGTTTAGGAAGTTTGATAACCCTTTAGGTATTTCACAGAAATTAAAGCAAAGTGGAGGGGAAATTTCAAAATTTCACTATTTTTGCAGATTTTCAATATTTATCCATTATTCACTGAAATATGGTAAATGTGACAAGGTAAATGCAACTTAATATCAATTTCCCTAGGTCTGCCATTTTTAGAGATATCCCATATGTGGCCCTAGTGCATTATTTGGCTCAACCATAAGCCCCAGAATAGGAGGAGCACCTACTTGACCCTGGGGTCTCATTTTCAATACGATTTTATTTAGGCGCCATTTCAGGTTTGAGGATACCCTAAGGTGCTAAAACTTAATAAACACCCCTAAAAAGACCCCATATTGGAAACTACACCCCTTAAGGAATATATCCAGGGGTGCAGTGAGTATATAGACCCCACAGGTGATTCACAAATTTTTTTTAGCATTAGGCTGTGAAAATTTAAAAAAAAAAAATTGCCAACAATCTGCAATTTTAGCTTAAAATGTTTCATATTTACATGGAATCCTGGAAAAAAGAACCCTAAAACTTTGTCAAGTAATTTCTTCCAAGTTCGGCAATACCCTACAGTATATGTGGGTGTAAGCTGCTATTTAGGCGCATGACAGGGCGTACAAAGAAGGGAGTGCTATTTGGCTTTTGGAACGCAGATTTTGGTGGGTCCCATGTCTCTTTTGCAAAGCCCCTAAAGTAGCAGAACAGGTGAACCCTTCCAGAAGTCGCCCCATTTTGGATTCAACACCCCTCAGGGATCTCATCTAGGGGTGTACTGTGCATTTTGGGTGCACAGGTGTTCCATAGTTTTTTTAGCATTGGGCCATTAAAATGGGGGGTAAAAACACAGGTCGGTCATTGTTTTTTGAGTTTCAATTTTACAGCATTCGCCGTGCAGTGTAAATGACAGGATAACTTTACTATGGGGGTTGGTACAATTACAATGATATATATTGTATATAGTTTTTTCTGTTTTATTACTTTTACACAATAGAAAAATGTCTATAAAAAATTGCGTTTTTTATGTTGTCCTATTCTGACAGCCATAACTTTTTTATTTTGCTGTGTGCAGAGCTGTGTCTGGGCTTGTTTTTTTGCGGGATGAGTTGACTTTTTTATTGATGCTATTATGGGGGGCATATGACGATATGTTCACTTTTTATTAAGGTTTTTGTGAAATGTTTTGAACAAAATACAGCAATCTTGGTAGTGTTTTATATAGCGGTCACCGTATGGTATATATGACATGCTAGCTTTATTCAGCAGGTCAATACGATTACAGCGATACCCAATTTGTATATTTTTTTTATGTTTTACTGTTTTTTTTACAATAAAAACACTTTTATTCCACCAGGAAAACACATTTTTGCATCGCCATAGTCTGAGAGCCATAACTTTTTTATTTTTCTGTGTACGGAGCTGTGTGAGGGCTTGTTTTGCAGGATCAGTTGATGTTTTTATTAGTATCATTTTTGGGGGAACAAGGTTTTTTGATTGCTTTTAAATCTGTTTTTTGGAAGGCAGGGTGAAGAAAATACTGTTTTTTTATTTTTATTTTTAACAGCACTCACCGTGCAGTATCCGTGATAAGTTAGCTTTATTCTTTGGGTTGATATGATTATGGGGATATCCTGTTTATATAGTTTTTTATGTTGAAACACTTGAAAAAAAAAATGTGTTTTTAGTGTGTAAAAGAATATTCATGCTATTTTCTGAGAGCCATAATTTTGTATTTTTTCCGTGTACAGAGCTGTGTAAGGACTTTTTTTTTGTGGGATGAAAAGACGTTTTAATTGTTTCAACTTTGACGTTTCTAAGAGTTTTTGATCGCTTTTTTTTTCATTTTATGTGTTGAGGAATGAAAAAAATTTTTTAATTCTGTGATTTTTTATTTTTTTTTACGACGTTCACCGTACAGGTTAATTAACATGACAGATTTATAGGGCAGGTCGTACGCGGCGATACCAAATATGGGTACTTTATTTATTTTGGATCTTTTTTGGGGCGATTGGCGTTTGTAAAGGGGAAAAGGGAGATGTACGGGTTTTTATTTTATTTTTTGTGTTTGTGTTTTACTTGTTTTCACTTTTTGTAACTTTTTTCTCTTTTTTACACTTTCTTTACTTTTCCCCATAGGGAATTTCTAACAGCAATCATCAGATCTTCTGAACATTGCTGTTAGAAGGCAGGCCAGTACACAGTATTTACTACTGTGTACTGGTCGCCATGACAACTGTCAGTCACGATGCCCACACTGCATTGTGGGCATCTTGACGTCACAGATGACCTCGGGAAGTGACTTTCACTTCCCGAGGGCATCTGACTGTAGATTGCTGCCGCACTGTGGTGCTGCAACTGCCGGGAGCAGACTGGAGGAGCTTACTCCTCCTGCCTGCAGCTTCATTATCGCAACCATGACAGGTTGCGGTAATGAAGCGATAATCACCCGTGGCCGGAGCTCACTCTGGCCGCGGGTGATACGGCATGCGGCCAGCGGTAATATACCACTGATCCCATGTCGCACGATCGCCAGGACGTATGCATACGTCAAGGTGCGTTAACCCCCAAACCACCTGGACGCATGCACACGTCCAAGGTCATTAAGGGGTTAAAGGTAGTTTATTATACCCTATCTGAGAGCAGGTTATGGTAGAGGAAGAGAAGCTGAGCTCTGTAAAAAGTGGAGCATATAAGAAAGCTGAGAATTGAAGTACTGCTTACCCCATGACATGCAGTGATTGACAGTTTGCTTTGTACTCACACTGATGCATGGAAAGCTGTCAATCAGTGTATGTGGGTGAGATAAGCACTTGACTAGTCCTACCAAAAGTTTTTCTTTTCACTCAGAAATCCTGGTCCATATCATGTAAACTTATACATCATGAGGCCCAGATTGTCTCCTTTTATCATATTCTGCTGTCAGATAGAGTAGCAAAAACCACCTGACAGGTTCCTTTTATAGGAATATTTGTAGGTTTTTCATCAGCTGAAGCTAGTGTCAAGACTGGGAAAAAGTCTGGAGTTGTGGAATTACTAAAAGCAGAGCTAAATAAACCACAATCTGGCATTGTTTAACATTAGAACTAGCAGTTTATGACCCTATCCAGAAATAAACACATTAAGATATAAAAACAAAGAAACAGTGGACACTGATGGCAGAACAAGACCACATGGTTTATCTAGACTGTACTTATATTATTTCCTTTGTATTTTTATATGAGGAAAGATATATGTTTTTCCCAGGCAGGTTTACATTCAATTTCAAATGTTGATTTTCCAAACATATCTACTGGAAGTTTGATTCAAGCATCTATTACTCTTTAACCCCTTAAGCACCAGGCCTAAACAGACCTTCACCCTTTAAGGTCTAAGCCTGTTTTGGAGTTAAGGACCAAGCCCTTTTTTTCAAATCTGACATGTGCCACTCTATCTGTGAATAACTTTTCAACACTTTTACCGATCCATGTGATTCAGAGATTGTTTTCTCGTGACACATTGTGCTTTAATTTAGCAATTAATTTTGGTCGATAAAATCCTTGTGTAGGTGTGAAAAATATTGAAACTTTGGGAAAATTTGGAAAAATTTGCCATTTTCAAATTTTAAAAATTTCTGTGTGCAAGATACATAGTCACACCAAACAAAATAGTAAATAATGAACATCTACCATATGTCTACTTTGTGTTGGCATGATTTTTATTAACATCCTATTATTTTTTAAGACATTTGTGGGCTTTAAAATTTAGCAGCAAATTTTAAAATTTTCAAGAAAATTTGCAGAACAGATTTTTTGGGGAACCAGGCCACTTCTGATGTGGTTTTGAGGGGCTTGTATGTTAGTAACCCCCATAAATGACTCAATTTCAGAAACTACACCCATTAACATAGTCAAAACAGCATTTAGGAAGTTTATTAACCCTTTAGGTATTTCACAGAAATTAATGAAAAGTGAAAGTGAAATTTCAAAATTATTACTTTTTTGCAGATTTCCGATTTTTGTTCATTATTCATTGGAACCCTGTAGATTTTACCAAGAAATTGCAACTCAATAATGATTCTCCTTATTATGCAGTTTTTAGAAATATCCCACTTGTGGCCCATATGCGCTTTTTGACTCTTCCACAGGCCTCAGAATTGAAGGAGCACCTTCTTGTTTTAGAATATTTTTCAGGCTTTATTGGGGTAGTGCTGGGCAGTGACAGATGTGGGAACAGAGGTTACAAACTGTCTTTTTAACTGATCAGACAGCTATAACAATATGAGTGAGGGGAACAGGGACTTGGCCATGAAGGGGTTAATTTTGTGTGTTTTTCACTGTATGAGCCAGTGATGATCACTGGCAGAAAATTGCTGGAACTTGAAAGTGGCAAACTGTCTGATCAGACAGCTGCCACAAATAGATCACAGGGGCAGTGAAGTGATTAGGCAGTGGAGGGGTTAATAAAGTATTTCAGGCTGTGACAGCCCAGATCGCAGCCCAGGGCACTAGGACCCAGCACAGAAATACCATCTCCTAACTCTCTCACACAGAGCAGAGCCCCAGGACTTGGATCAGCTGTAGTTGTTGAGTCAGCAGACTTACTGACCAATCCCAGCGATCCTTGGCAGGGGATCACAGGACTCCTGTGATTGATCACCTGCTGTGTAAATGTGCTAATTAGCTGTCAGAAACAGCAATTAGCATAGAGCTTTCATCTCATCTCTGCACAGGGAGACAGAAAGCTTTCATGACATTCCTGGAACGTCAGGGTGCATTAACAGGCAGTGAACCATGACGTTCAGGAACTTCAGGGTGCCTTAAAGGGTTAATGACAGCAAATGTTTTTAGTTTCTGCCTTCCTGTGTTTCAACACTCATAACTTTTTTATTTTTTCAATGACACAGTTATATGAAGACTTGTTTTATGTGGGGGAAGTTGTATTTTTGGGTATTGTAGTTTGAGTTTACATATAAATTACTGCAAAATGTGAAAAAAGTTTCTTTCATTATTTTTGACACCATTTACATTTAACACTAAATAATCTGTTAGATTAATTCTACAGGTTAATATGGTCATGTGGATATCTAATATGTGTAGGTTTTTTTGTGTAATGTATGCACAATATCTTTTTAAATTAAATATTTATTTTTATTTTTTTCCACGCTTTTTGTGTCTTGTTTTACATTTTTTCCCCATTAACCCCTTAAGGACTAAACTTTTTTTTGGGCTGAAATGTTAATTTTTTCCTCCTCACCTTCCAAGAGCCATAACTTTTTTATTTTTCCATCTTGAGTAGACATATGAGGTCTTTTATTTTGCAGGACAAGCTATACTTTCTAATGGTGTCATTCACCGTATCATAGAAGATACTGGGAAACCGCAAACAAAAAAATGTTAGTGGGTCAAAATATGAAAAAACGTACTTGCGATATGTCTGAATTTTTTTTCTGGGGGGCGGTTTTCACTCACGGGTATAAATTATATGTTATCTGTATTATGCAAATTAATACGAGTCCGGAAATACCAAATATGTAGGATTTGCATTATTCTATAGCACCGTAAAATATGAATCCAAACAGTTTTTATTTTTGAAATTTGTGCCACTGCGCCATTTTCTGCGACCAATAGTTTTTTTGCACTTATACCCATAGAGCTGAGTGAGGCTGAAGTGTACTTTTTATTGGTACAGATTGGATTAGATGCTATCACCTCTTAAAGGGGTTTTTCCACCATGTAATGTTGACGTGGGAACCTCCAAAATGGGTATTTAATCACTTTTCTAAATATATGTGATTAAAAAAAAGTGAAAACTCTGAGAGCTACAGCATTTCTCAATCCCCCTTGGTTACCTCAAAGCTTCCCCTAGTCACGACCCAGGAGCTGAAAAGCCGCGCTTGCGTGAATCACTTCTTATCTGATGACAGGCAGAATGAATGGTCTTTTAAGGCACCGGGTAGCAATATGTTTTCTTTTGTATACAGAATAACTAGCTGTAGTGTTATTAGATCCCTGCTTTATCTGATGACAGAGAACATGAAGGAGCTTTCAATCTGCTGTTTAGAATAGGTGTTCTCTTTTGTATACAGAATTCACAAGTTATAGTTTGATTATTTGAGTGAACATGTCACAGGATCCCCTTATGCAGGCTCTGTGCTCTGGCTGTGTGTGTCTGTGTGCGTCTCTGTCAGCTCTGTGATTTGTTTACATTATATTAGCTTCTTAGCAGATAAGGTTTCTCCTGACAGTGCAGTGTATGAGCCTGTGTCTTGCTGTATTGAATCCACTGTTGTACTGTTTATTAGTTCACTTAAGTTTTGAGACGCTCCCTTGGATTCCTCACTCCCCCCTCCCTCTCCCTCTCTCCACTGCAGCTTCATGACTCACCGTGATTTGTTTACATCTTGCTCTCATGCTGAACGGAGGTCAGTACTTGGTCTGTTGGCAAATCCCCTTTAAACATTTTTTAGTGGATCTGAAATGACCAAAAAAAACAGTTTTAGTGTTTGAATTTTTTTCTCTTCTACGGTGTTCAGCATAAGGGATAAATTATGTTGTATTTTAATAGATTGAACTTTTTCGGACACGGCGATACCAATGATGTGTAACTTTTTTATTATTTACATTATATTTTAATAGATCAGACTTTTTGGAAGTGGTGATACCAATTATGTGTAACTTTTTATTATTTATTTATGTTTATTAGTAAAATGACAAAAGGGGGGTGATTTGAACTTTTAACTTTTTTTTCCACTTTAAACTTTTTTTTTCACTTGTACTTTGAGTGTTTGACCACTAGGGGACACGATCATGTGTACTTCCTTTTGTACTGTATAAACAATACTAAAGGGTGTACAAAGATGACGGTTTTACTGCTTCCCGCCTGAGGCCGGAAATAGTAAAACAAGAAACATGGCGCTATGGAAGCCCTCACAAACTGATCGGGGCACTGTGATCTCGCTGCATGGGCTCTGATCAGAGTGAGGAACAGTGTGCAGCACCATTTTTCATTCATTTAGATGCCACGGCAATGATCGCCGTGGCGTGTAATGGGTTAAACAGCATGGAATGGAGCAGACGCCATTCATTACTGTTACTGACAGGTGTCGGCTGCAATTAGCCCTGACAGCAGACTTTCTATGCGGATAGCCTTTGGGTTACTCTAGGTCCCCAGTGATAACAGTATAGATTTTCACTAGGTTCTATGGGGCCAGGTGGAGCAGGGGAATCTCCTTTGATTATGTGGCTGTCATAGACTGCGGCAATCAAAGGGATCTGAGCTTTCCTTTGGTACCTACCTTTCACATAGACTACTTTAGGAACAAAGCAGTTAACTACAGCTCTATTCCTAGTGCAGTTGCATCAAAAGACAGTGGGGTGGTCATTAAGGGATTAAGTAAAGTAATATTCTCTGACATTGATTCTAAATTCCCCCTCTCCAAACTAATTGCACTGTCAAGGATGGAAATCTAATATATTGTTCACGGCTAACCTCTCAAAAAAAGAATAAGTTGAAAATAATTACTGCTTCTTTTAGAGTTCAGTTAACAAAAGTTGTATAGAATAGTTACTCTGTCTAATTCTTACATTTTAGAAATGTTAGAAACAAGGCAGAGGTTGAAATAAATTGGTCATTATGAACACCTTGAGGAAATGGAATTTTTAAGATCTTGCTCTAATATATGATGTTCTTGAAGAAATCTGTCCTTTTATTCCAGTTACAAGAGAGAGCTTCGACAATTACCTAAGTAGACAACTTAATTAGGTGATCTGTTCCCATACTACACACGATGAAAAACAAACCTAGTGAAAGGGAACATAAAATTGAGTGAAAGATGGAATTTGAACATCTTGCGCTATCCCACAATTTGGAAATGGTAAATCTTCATAGGTTACAGTTCCTGACTAGCATAGATAATAACTTGGAAGCTGGTGCTTTTGCATGCTAAACTTTTTTTCCTTGTTTAAATTAGACAATACACTCAATTATATATTTGACTTTAGAAATGTTAATGAAAATATAAAAAAAGAAAAAACACTGTCCACACTTAACAATGTAGCAATAGTCAATGTGAAAGAGACTGTACTGTCATGAATCTGAAAGAAACATAACTTTACATCAGACTGCTATGTAAATAGTTTGCTTGTTTGATATTTATTAGGGTAAATAGACCACCAATATGCTCTTGACATGATATTGTATATCACAGGTGAAAACACTGCTGCAAAGTCACAATAAGTCACATACATGTCATGAAAAATATGTCTTGTCCCTATTTGGACCCCTTTACAATGCATGGCGTAACTGTACATCATTAATATTATTATTATTATTATTATTATTTATTTTAGAATGCCCTTGGTTTCAGAGAGCTGTACATTGGGTTGCATAAAGTTCCAAACATTTTCTATTTGTGAAATTTGCGCTCCAGCGCCATTTTCTGCGACCAACAGCTTTTTTGTACTAACTCCTACGAATGTTAGTAAGGCACAATTTTTTGCAGGCTGAAGTATATTTTTATTGCTAGCAGTTTGGAATGCATGCAACTTTTTTGATCACCATTCAAAAGAGAAAACGAGGTGGCACCGGTATACGTCTCTGTAGTCCTATATAGTGTATAGAACAGTGTCCATTTAATGCAGACGGGTGGTGCTCAGTAAAAAAGAAAGTAGCACAATTGAAATTTCAATATTCAGAAAGAGTATTTACGGGACTCACCCAACTTCTTCTGCAAAAATCCTTTTATTGGAACATAAAATCAGGGAATCGACACATTTCACAAACACAGCCAACCGATTGGTTGGCTGTGTTTGTGAAATGTGCCGATTCCCTGATTTTATGTTCCAATAAAAGGATTTTTGCAGAAGAAGTTGGGTGAGTGCCGTAAATACTCTTTCTGAAGATTGAAACTTTTTTGATCACTTTTATTCCAATTTTTATAGGACATTAAATGACCAAAAAACCCGCAATTTTGGCGTTTGGATTTTTTTTCTTTTACGGTGTTCAGCGTACAGGATAAGTGATGTTATATTTTAATAGATCAGACTTGGACACACAGCAATACCAATTATGTGTAACTTTTTTATTATTTTATTTTATTTATTTGTAAAATGGCAAAAGGGGGTTATTTGAACTTTTAATATTTTTTTATACTTTAAAACTTTTTTTTTTTACTTTAACCATGTTCACCGATTGGAACCCCATGATTTCGCCGCGGAGGATCCGATCGGAGTGAGGAACAACGCACAGCATTGACTTAGATGCCGTGGCCATCTGTGCCGCGGCATCTAAGGGGTTAAACAGCGTGGAGGGGGAGGGGGCGGTGGCGTCTCCTGCGCTGTGACAACTGGGACATGAAATGACCAAAAAAATGCAATTTTGCCATTTGGAATTTTTTTTTTCTTCTATGGTGTTCAGCGTACGGGATAAGTGATGTTATATTGTAATAGATCAGACTTTTTTGGATGCGGCAATAACAAATATGTGTAACTTTTTAAATTATTTTCTTTCTTTTATTTGTAAAATGGCGAAAGGGGGGTTATTTGAACTTTTAATATTTTTTTTTACACTTTAAAACTTTTTTTTTTTATTTAACTTTACCCTCACAAGGCTTTCAGCTGCCATGTTCACCAATTGGAACCCCGCAATTTCGCCGCGGAGGCTCTGATCGGAGTGAGGAACGGTGTGCAGCACAGATGGCCGTGACGTCTAAGGGGTTAAACAGCGTGGGTGGCGGTGGTGCCCCCTGCGCTGTGACCACCGGTTGCTAGCTGTAATTAGCTCTGCGATCCCGCTACACAACTCCTTAACACCACCAGGACGTACCGATATGTTCAGGTGGGTTAAGGAGTTAAGGAGCACATGTATGAAAACTGTCTAGGTCTAAAATGCACTTTGTTGCCCATAGCAACCAATTATAGCGCTCCTCTCATTTTTCCAGAGCACTATATGACATGAATGGGCTATGATTGGTTGCTATGGGCAAGAAAGTAAGTTTTAGACCTAGACAGTTTTCATACATGTGGCCCTAACAGTCTCCAAAAAACTGTAATAAGAAGTGAACAAAGAGGTGAATGTATCTCAAATTGGCACCAAAAGCAACAATTTAGTCACCAAATAAACAAACCCTCACACAAGTCCAGAGATGGAAAATTAAAGTTATTGGTCTTAAAAAATGTCGCTGCAAATTTAAAAACAAAAAATGTTTTTCTTTACAGTTGCAAAGCATAGAGAAAACTATATAAATTTGGCAGAATAAAGATAATAAATTATTTAAAATTCCCACTCAACTCCATAAAAACAAAGTCCCCTACAAATGCAACTTTTTTAAAAGATTTTTTTTCCCCTGTATATCATATGGTATAGTGAATGATACCATTAAAAAGGACTTGTTTAGCAAAAATCAAGCTATCATACAGCTATGTAGATGGGTAAATAAAAAAGTTATGGGTCTTGGAAGGAGGGGATGAAAAATGAATGAGATGTAAACAAAAATCCCAGCGGCAGTAACGGGTTCATTTGATTAATCCTCCGATTATGATTTTTTTTTTTTATGTTAAACTTAAGGTTTATTTACAGCATACATATAAGGATAATCTTACTTATAAATAAATCCCTTTGATAATGTTTAAGACTGGTCTCAAATATATGTGCTTTTGATAACAAGAAAGACTAACTTTAAAGATATGAACCATTGATAACAAGCAAAACTGTTTTTACTGGTGTTGTCTCTCCACACTGTTTTACAAAGCTACGGCCAAGTTCAGGCTCACACCTCCTGGTGAGGCTGTGGGTGGTTCTAAAACAGTGATTGGCATATCAGCTATGCTGTTCGTAGCTGATCCTGTTAGAGAGACATTAGTGCTAGATATTTTTAAACAGAAGCTCCAAAGGGTGAAAGTTTGTCAATAAGTAGTGTACACAATCTCTGTCTTGTAGATGAGAAACACAGTAGGAAGTGACTTCACCCGCCACTACTGTTAGAACTTGTTAAAGCAAGGAGAAATGGTTAGTAACCCAGGGAAGTTTTTGTACAAAAGCAGAAGATAAAGCTCTAACTCTGAAATGAAGCAAAATCAGAACAGCAATGTATTTGTTAATTTATTTACCTTTGTCTACATGTTTAAAGCTAATCAATGAAATGGGAATAACCATTTACGCATATGTCTTTTTGATAATGAGTGGACTAATTGTAAAGTAAGCTTTGATAATACTCAGAAGTCTCAAGATCTAAAATTTTTACAAACCATACTTTTTGCTCATCAATCATCATCTGCACATCTAAAAGCCTTTGAAATGTAAAAGAAGCATGGAAGGATACATTTCAAAACATTACTTCAAGACATTATTTTACACATTTTAATAAATTATATACATTTCATAAACAATACATTGCCGTAGGCAATGAGATCAGTATATCATGTTGCCTGAGCCATTTACCCATTTAGTCTGATGACTCTCTGCTTCTTCAGAGTTTTTGTTAGTATACATGTCCAACATGTGCCAAAGTTTGGGGCTCACCAGGCAATTCACAGACCTAGTGGGCCAGTCCAAGCCAGCAGTAGCAACCCGGCCTTGGAGGCCTACCAAGAAACTGCTCAGTAAGGCAGATTGCCCATCCAGGCCTGTGTAAACCCATTTCAAATTCCAGTGCCCTGGAATTAATGGCACTTTAAATAAGTAATAATAATAATGTGATTGTGTGCATGAGCCCTGCCTCAGCTTATTTATGTAATTAACAAGCCAATAAAGATGATGCTAAGTGCAAAAAAAAAAAAATAAGGCGGCTTCCTGAACAATAATATTTGAAGCTATTAACTAAAGCATTAATAGATAGGATCAATAACATTGTTCCTAATACATACACAAGGATTAAAAGGGGTTGTTTCACTACAAGGATTGCTTTTTATATTAAAGATCTTACAAAAACAAGTAACTTTGCAATATGTGTCCATTAACAGTGTCCTACCTATTCCTAGCTCTTATATAGGCTGCATCAGTTCCTCAATTCACTATAGCTACAGACCTGTTTGAGCTCTCCTGATAGGCAGCCAGCACTTGTCACTATAGCTACAGACATGGTGTCCTCGGCAGGTCATCACTGTAGGCCACTATAGGCCAATAAACCGCCACTGAATTAAAAATTGAAACTGAAAAAAACAAGGCTGAGGTAAAATGGATCAATGTTGTGAGACAAACCTTTTAAAGAGTACCTCTCACCTTCAGACAAAGCTCATGAAGTAACAGAAGACTAAAATACAAACACGTTCTCAAACAGGCTTAATTAGAAAAACCAAAGAATTTCACCTGTATTTCAGTTTTTAAAAAAGTGCTGGCCCTCTAAGACAGCTCTGAAGTCGGGCCAAGTCGGCACATGACAGCTTGATGGATCACTGTGATGACAGTTGCAGGTTCCTGAGCTGGGAGAGTCCACTGTGCAGGGGGGAGCCTGCAAGTCTACATCATGTGCACACCAGCAGCAGTGTAACACAGATGCTTGTGTTCCATGGAGGAGGAGGCTGAAGCAACAGATAAACTCTGTCACACTGTTTTCCCATTTCTTCAGCATTTTCCGTTTTCTAGAAACACTGAACAAATGACTGAAAACATCTCCCATAGACTCTATTGTAAAAACGTCCTGCTGTCTACACTGAGCTTTTTTCTGCTCGTTTTTTGTACTGGTCATCTTTTGCAACATGTTGTATAAAATGCCAGAGCAGGGCAGAAAATTTACTACAGGAGTCTATGTAAAGCGGCAGACGTTTTTTTCCGCGATTTTTCAATGAAAACCCACCCAGGAGATTAGTCCGTCCTATAGTGGGTGTTAAAGTTTATATTTTTTTTCAATTCTGCATATAAGTGTTTGATATCTCCTCGTTCATACCGTTTGTAATATAGGGATCATGTTTTTGTCGCTAACGTTTTTTGCGCAACTCAATGTTTTTGCTCTAATGACGCTAAATATACTTTTTAAAGGATTTTGGTGCTAAATTCCTTTTCTTGGAAGATTTTGACGCTAATAAAGTTCTTGCTTGTAAAGCTAAAAAAAATTTTTTTACAGATTTTGGCGCTATTAAAGTTATCTTGCTTTTGTCGCTAAAATAATTTTGTATGGCTTTTGGCACTAAAATACATTTTTTATGGATTTTGACGCTTATAAATTTATCTTGCTTTTGTTTGCAAAATTCACTTTTTTAATGGATTTTAGCGCTAAAATCCGTATATTTATGGATTTTGGAGCTATTAAAGTTATCTCACTTTTGTCGCTAAAAATCCTTTTTTCTTACAGATTTTGGAGATAAATTTATTAGTTCCAAAATCTGTAAAAAGCCGGATTTTTAGCAGCAAAAGACAGATAACATAAGGATTTTAGCGGCAAAATCCATAAAAAAACGTATTTTCGGCTATAAAAGCGAGATAATTTTATTAGTGCCAAAATCCGTAAAATGACTACAAGATTACATATAAATGCAATAATGTGCTTTCCATCCCCTTTTGAAGGGCGGAGTTACATCAAATGGCTTAATTTATGCATACATTAAAAACCAGACTTGAAGACAAGCAAAAAATGCGGGTATAAAACATGCCAAAAAACACAAATCATGGCAATAAACAGCCATTTTTTCAGCTGCTTTTGCCAGGCAGTGGACAGAAAACTCAGTTTTTAGTATTTGGCTTTCAGGTGGTTTTTTGTCCACTGCAGTGTAGACATAGCCTTATCGTGCTGTGCCTGCTGTACTGTATGTAGTGAAACTCAGATGATACAAGCAGCTATGCTCTCAGCTCCCCCTGCACAGTTGGTATCTCCCAACAGATTGATAAGGATCTCCTGAGTTACAAAGTGAAAATAAAACCTGTTTCCCTGTAAAACTGAGGGAAATCCTCTGGTTTGCTAAAGACATGTATTTGAGAAAAGTCTTATAATTTTATCTAATATAAATTGTAAGTGTTTGTGTGGAGGTGATAGGTAGTGTTGAGCGATTTTTATCGACAAAGTTGAAATCGGCAAGGTTTTTATGGTGATCGAAATTTCCAGATCATTCGATAATTAAGGTTAAATCTGAGCATCATCTATTAAGATCGCGCCTTTTTTGGCGCTTCCTGTAATTTTGGCGGCCCGCAAATTCATATTTTAGAATAGAGCAGGGTGAGATGTGTGTGCGACGTCATGACTGGGATGTGTATGGTTGCGATTGGCTGAAAAATCACATGACCTCGTTTTTTCATAGAACAGCGTTTCCTGTTTCAGCCTCAGTGTCTCTCAGCGTCTCATAGGAAAGGACGTGCGCTCTGCCTGTGGCCACACAGCGCAGCGAAATTAGTCTATTTCTGCACAAAAAAACCTCGGCTTTTAGCTGTGATCCTTCCAATTTTGTTAGTTGAGCGATTTTAACATTTTCTGTAGTTAGCTAGAGAATTTTAAAGCAGCATCTACCGGTGTAAAGTCACGGCGGAGGGAGCGGGGGGGGGGGCCCCCGCGGGCGAACACAGACAAGCTCTATCTATAAAGAACATTGGATAAGTTCACCAGACTTAGTGTAGATATTGTAGTGGAATATCTTTTTTTTAAACATTTGCTATTTAAAATTTCCGGGGTATTGGGCATCTGAACTTATATTGGATAAAAATCATTTCTAGAACGCAGGGCTCTTTTTTACTGCAAAACTCCCCTTTTTATCATATACATTTTAGATAGGGGTTCAATTTTACCCATTACACCCGTGATTTTATATTTCAACCTTG
>JAODAL010049409.1:0-28201 GCA_025379985.1 Phyllomedusa bahiana | reverse complement strand
AATTTTGATTTTTTTTCCAATCTTTTTTGGGGTTTTTTTTTTGCAGAAAAATTTAAATAAAGAAAATAATACCAAAGAATTTGTGATTGCAATCATATTCAGCAAGAAACTGAGTATTTATGACAGAATTGCAGGGGTGCCAATACTTTTGGCCACCACTGTAGGTAGTGGTTTCTATGTAGGTAGGTAGGTGGTGGGTCCTATGTAGGTAGGTAGATAGGTGGTAGACCCCAAGAAGGTAGGTAAGTGGTGGACCACAGGTAGGTAGGTAGGTAGGTGGTGGGCCCCATTTAGGTAGGTATGTGGTGGGCTCCATGTATGTAGATAGATTGTGGGCCCCAGCTAAGCAGTAGATAGGTAGGCCAGGACCCATTTCTGAAAGAAAAGAAAAAAAAAATAAACTTACCACTCTCCTGTTCCCCAGATGTAATGAGCAGCAGGCTGGCTTCTAGTGATGGGACATTATCGTGCCGCCTACGTCAACACTAGAGGCTCACACCTTAGACTTAAAGGGAACCTGTCAAATAGGTTATGCCCCCCTTGATGAGGTCAGCACAAGCTAGTGACAAACAAGCTGTTTCCAGCGCTGTGTCCCTTATTCTGTAAGATGCTGTAGTTTTAGAGCATTTACCCCTCAAATCTTATTCATGAGTAGGTGTTAGCCCCGCCCACTTGGTTATTCACATATTTCTACTTATTAAAAGTAATAGGTTTATCAGTTGAGGTGGGTGGGGCTAGCCTCAGATGGGTGGGGTTTGAATAAAACGGACTCTTTGAATGATTCTTCCAGCTGAAAACTGCAGATTTGAGCATTAAATACACGAAAACTCCAGCATCTTACAGAATAAGGAACACAGCGCTGGAAACAGCATGTCTGAAACCTAGCTTGTGCTGTCCTCAGCAAGGGGGGCATAATCTATGTGACAGGTTATTTTTAAGGCCTAATGCTAAGACCCTGCAGTCAATGGAATCAAGGGCATATGCCGTTCCGGGGCAGGATGCGGCAGTACACCACTGGAGCTTGGGCCTACCGGGGGTTTCACCAACTCCCCGCAGAGCCAGTCCGAGCCTGATCAGGACAATGAAAAAGAACTAATCTGCATTCAAAGCTGCAGCAAAATCTGTAGCAACAGAGAATAATATACATAGCAGAATTTCTGTCTGACCTGTAAACCCCTTTAAATGTAAAGAATATGCAGCTCGAACCAATAAAATGATTTCACTAAAATGCCCCATTTACATATGCCCAGATACATGAAAGTGTCAAGTGGAAAGTGTCTTAGATAGTGCTGTACCAAATTTGAGTTAATGCTTATGATTCAGTGTTTCATGGCACTTTATAAATGTGTTGCGTCATATGACAAACTGCCCGTGCACCAAAAAAGTGTCCTTTGCTTTGACTAATTTTGTCTAAACCTCACCACTTTGAAAATGGCATGACTAATGACACATGAACTGTGACACTCTTTGGTATGAGAGCTACATAAATGTGTCCTATCATATGAATTGGCATAAACAAGCCCCCCTGAAGAGTGGTGCAGACAAAAGTGTCGGTCTTGATGGACAAATTCATCCTTTTTGGTGCAAATACTTTAGGAATATGTCCGATAAGGCATTGTCTTAAACAACGCCAGAATACTGGCACAGCAACTTTGATGCATCTGGGCTCTAGTGTTTTGAACCTCATTCTTGTTATCTGTCAGGATATCCTAAAAGTATATCTCAACTGATACTGCAGTAGGACAAAGACTTCCATAGAGCAAGCATAGTGCTAATTGGACTACAGTTGTTCTATTTAGTGAATGGATCTGGTTTCTGTATTGGACATAAAAGTGTGGTAGACCTTACATGTTCACAAAATAGGACACATGTAGTCCAGCCGCGCTATTGTATCTGTCAGGATAAGTTTTAACAATATCCTGATGGATACCACAAATGGGGTCCGAACACGCTATGTGACTGGAATCTATTACTTATAATGTCAATTACCAAGCGGTTGTCCAGTAATTGGATTTTTTTTTTAAAAGCCACAAATTAAAAAAAATAAACAAACTACCCACCTCTTCAATACCCCATCGATTCAGTGCAGATGCTCTGGCGATCCCCCTTTATTTACTAGCTGCCAGCCAGGGCCGCCATACAGGGGGTACAACCGGTACTCCCGTATGGGGCCCGGTGGAAAATAAGGGGGCCGCGGCAAGCGGGCCCCTTATTCCTCAGGGCCCAGAGCGGGGCCCGGCGGCGCGGCCGCCGACCAGGCTCCGCCGGGCCCCACAGTGTGGGCCCGAGCTCCTGGGGCCCCGGAGGCATTTGCCGTGCTCCCCCGGGGACCGGCCGCGCATTCCGGTTCTCCTGAACGCCCGGGCCCCAAACGTCCCGAGCGCTCAAGAGACCGGCCCGGGGAGTTGGGGACTGATGTCCCCGACTCCCGGGGGCTGCCCCCGGTGTCAGCGGGCAACGAGCGCCACTAGCGCTGCGCTCCGTGATACTGCCTGGAAAGGGGCTAAAATGCATTAGGCCTTCAGCCTGCCAGGCGCCGGAACCCCTATGGTGACGTTGGCCCGGCGCGGTGACGTCACTTCCCCCGCGCCGCCTATGCAAGGGGCGGCAGGAGGCCGGCGGCAGCTCGGAGCGGCAGACCGAGGCTCAGGTAAGTGATTGATTTGTTTTTTTTTTTAAATTTACTAAGGGGTCCTGACTCCCCTATCACTAAAGGGGGCCCTGACTGCCTATCACTAAAGGCGGTCCCTGGCGCTGCCTATCTCTAAAGGGGGCCCTGACTGCCTAAAACTAAAGGGGGTCCCTGGCACTGCTTATCACTAAAGGGGGTCCCTGGCGCTGCCTATCACTAAAGGGGGTCCCTGGCGCTGCCTATCACTAAAGGGGGTCCCTGGCGCTGCTTATCACTAAAGGGGGTCCCTGGCGCTGCTTATCACTAAAGGGGGTCCCTGGCGCTGCTTATCACTAAAGGGGCCCCTGGCGCTGCCTATCACTAAAGGGGGGCCCCTGGCGCTGCCTATATCTAAAGGGGGCCCTGACTGCCTATCACTAAAGGGGGTCCCTGGCGCTGCCTATCTCTAAAGGGGGCCCTGACTGCCTATCACTAAAGGGGGCCCTGACTGCCTATCACTAAAGGGGGTCCCTGGCACTGTTTATCACTAAAGGGGGGGCCCTGACTGCCTATCACTAAAGGGGGCCCTGGCGCTGCCTATCATTTAAAGGGGGGTCCCTGGCGCTCCCTATCACTAAATGGGGGCCCTGACTGCCTATCACTAAAGGGGGCCCTGACTGCCTATCATAAAGGGGGGCCTGACTGCCTATCACTAAAGGGGGTCCTGGCGCCTGCCTATCACTAAAAGGGGGTCCCTGGCGCTGCCTATCACTAAAGGGGGCCCTGGCGCTGCATATCACTAAAGGGGGGCCCGGGCACTGGTTATCACTAAAGGGGGTCCCTGGCGCTGCTTATCACTAAAGGGGGTCCCTGGCGCTGCCTATCACTTAAAGGGGGCCCCTGGCGCTGCCTATATCTAAAGGGGGCCCTGACTCCCCTATCACAAAAAGGGGGGTCCCTGGCGTGCTTATCACTAAAGGGGGCCGGGACTGCCTATCACTAAAGGGGGCCCCCTGACTGCCTATCACTAAAGGGGGTCCCTGCACTGCTTATCACTAAAGGGGTCCCTGACTGCCTATCATAAAGGGGGTCCCTGGCGCTGCCTATCACTAAAGGGGGGCCCCTGGCGCTGCCTATCACTAAAGGGGGGTCCCTGGCGCTGCCTATCACTAAAGGGGGCCCTGACTGCCTATCACTAAAGGGGGCCCTGACTGCCTATCACTAAAGGGGGTCCCTGGCGCTGCCTATCACTAAAGGGGGTCCCTGGCGCTGCCTATCACTAAAGGGGATCCCTGGCACTGCCTATCACTAAAGGGGGTCCCTGGCGCTGCCTATCACTAAAGGGGATCCCTGGCGCTGCCTATCACTAAAGGGGGTCCCTGGCGCTGCCTATCACTAAAGGGGATCCCTGGCGCTGCCTATCACTAAAGGGGGCCCTGACTGCCTATCACTAAAGGGGGTCACTGGCACTGCCTATCTCTAAAGGGGGTCCCTGGCGCTGCCTATCTCTAAAGGGGGTCCCTGGCGCTGCCTTAACAAAAGGGGGGGGGCCCTGGCTGCCTAACCTCTAAAGGAGGGCCCTGACTCTACCTAACTCTAAAGGAGGGCCCCTGACTATACCTAACCTCTAAAGGAGGGCCCTGACTCTACCTAACCTCTAAAGGAGGGCCCTGGCTCTTCCTCACCTCTAAAGGTGGGCCCTGACTCCACCTAACCTCAAAAAGGAGGGCCCTGACCGCCTACAAACTAAAGGGGACTCATGGCTAGGTACCCACCAAACCTACCTGGGGCTGGGCCTTTCCAACTTACCCGGCGGGGGTCTACCTACCTAAATAGGGCCTATCAAATTTTACGGGGCCTTTCCCATTTGCCTACCTACCTGGTAATATAATTGTTAGGGGAGCAGCCCACAGCTCTAGCATTATCTCCAGGGGGGATAGTCCTCGCCCCACCCTCCAACCCCTTAGGATACCTAGGCCTCTAAGTTATGGCTTGTACCCCGCTTTTCCCACCCCTGGGAAGTTTGTACAGAGGTGGGAATAGGTAAAGAAATGCTTGGAAAATTGAGGATTCTAAGTATTTGTGTTTAATTTCTGCAGGATGAGTTGTGGCCGGGACAAGTCATCATGGGGGGGTGCGGAACGGATGCAGAAGAAGAGGGAATAAGAACGACTCTGAGAGAAGAGAACGACTCCTCAGATAAGACATCTCCGGTAAGTTCCTGATTAGGGGTTATTTTGCTTCTAAATTTGGATCAGTGCTGTATTCACTGTAATGTGATGTGACCTGAGCTGGTGTCTGACCTCTATGTGGTCTCTATGTGGCGGTGTTGTAGGTTATACCTGAGCTGGTGTTAGGAGGTACACTTACTTTATTGCTGGTGTTTATTTTAGAAGGTGGTGAGGTGCGTGACCAAAAGGGGAAAAATGGGGGGGGGATATTGTATGTGGGTGGAGGGGGATATTGTATGTGGGTGGAGGGAGATATTGTATGTGGGTGGAGGGAGATATTTTATGTGGGTGGAGGGGGATATTGTATGTGGGTGGAGGGGGATATTGTATGTGGGTGGAGGGGGATATTGTTTTGTGGTGGAGGGGGATATTGTATTGTGGGTGGAGGGGGATATTGTATGTGGGTGGAGGGGGATATTGTATGTGTGGGTGGAGGGGGTAGTGTATGTGGGTGGAGGGGATAGTGTATGTGGGTTGGAGGGGATAGTGTATGTGGGTGGAGGGGGATATTGTATGTGGGTGGGAGGGGGATATTGTATGTGGGTGGAGGGGGATATTGTATGTGGGTGGAGGGGGTATTTGGGATGTGGGTGGCGGGGGATTTTTTATTTTGGGTGGAGGGGGATATTGTATGTGGGTGGAGGGGGATATTTGTATGTGGGTGGAGGGGGATATTGTATGTGGGTGGGGGGGGATATTGTATGTGGGTGGAGGGGATATTGTATGTGGGTGGAGGGGGATATGGATGGAGCTATTTAGCCCTGTGTCTATGATGTGTTATATGTGACTCACTTGCTATTGTACTACACAATACAGTTCTTTTTTGCACACTGCATTATGGGGTAAAATGGGCGCATTTATGTCCTAGAGGCCGGTTTTGTTTCTGGGGGCGGGGCGATCGGGTTTCTGGGGGCGGGGTTGATGGGGGGGGCACAGGTGCTTCAGCTGGATGGGGCCCTGAAATTTCTGTTGGCGGCCCTGCTGCCAGCACTAACATTCCTTGGCTGCAAGTACCACATTACTAGTGATGTCAGTAAAGTCAGTAAGTATGACACTCTGTACAACAATTAACTATTAAATTTTTCTGTTAGATCACCCAAAACATACTGAGGTAGATTAGATCTTGTCTGAAAGTTTATACTACAGTGACTGATGCTTGATCATATTTATCTTCAGATTTGTCTAAGATTGTATACCAACCATTAATTCACTCACGCTGTACGAAACTTCCATGCCAGAATTTTGGCACATTTGGCTCATTGTCACATTTAAGGCACAATCCATGCCATTTTTGTAGGTTGCCTTGCTCACACCTGACTTTTCAGCTTTGCCCATACATTTTCAATAGGATTGAGATCAGGGCTTTGTGATGACAACTCCATAACATTGACTTGGTTATCCTTAGGCCCCTTTGTAACCAGTTTGGCAGTATGCTTCGGGTCATTGTCCATTTGGAAGACCCATTTCCGCCCAAGCTGCAACTTCCTCGTTGATTTCTTGAGATGTCACTTCACTATTGCCACATAATCTTCTTTTTTCTTGTTGCCATCTATTTTGTGACGTGCACCAGTCCTTCCTGCAGCAACACAACCCAACAACATGATGCTGCCACCCCCGTGTTTCACAGTTGGGATGGTGTTCTTAGGCTTCCAAGCTTCTCCCTTTTTCCTCCAAATGTAACAATAGTCATTATGGCCAAACAGTTAAATTTTAGTTTCGTCAGACCACAGGACATGTCTCCAAAAATGTAGGTCTTTGTTCCTGTGTGCATTTGCAAACATTAATCTGTTTTTTATATGTTTCTTTTGGAGTAATGTCTTCTTCCTGGCACAGGGCCTTTCAGCCCATGTTGAATAATGACACAATCTTTTCCTCCAGCATCTTCACAAGCTCTTTTGCTTTTGTTCTTGGGTTGATATGCCCATGTTGGACCAAAGCATGTTCATCTCTGAGACACAGAACCCGTCTCCTTCCTGAGTGGTATGATTGCTGGACATTCCCATCTTGTTTTTACTTGCATATAATTGTTTATATAGATGAATGAGGCACCTTCAGGTATCTGGAAATTAAACCCAAGGATGATCCAGACTTGTGCAAGTCAATTATTCTCTTCCTGATATCTTGGCTGATTTCTTTAGACTTTCCCAGAAGCAATGTGTTTCTAGTGTGATTTAACATGTGTCTACATGTGTGTATCTAATTAACTCAGATGTTGCTAATAAACCTATCAGAAGCTTCCAAAGACATGACATCATCATATCGGCTGCCCCAAATTGTTTAAAGGCAGAGTAATCCTAGTGTATGTAAACTTTTGACTTTGCAGAAAGTAATAAAAACGCCTTAAAAATTCTTTCTCATTATTCTGGCATTTGGCAAATGTAAATAATTGTGTTAATCCTGAATGACCTAAAACGGGGAAGGCTTATTCTGATTTCATGTCAGATAGTGAGTAAAACATGCATATGTGTCTTTTTTATAGTGTATGTAAACTTCTGGTTTCTACTGTAGGTTTAGACACAACAGGGGAAATGTATTAAGACTGGCGTAAAATATCACATAGATAAAGAATAAAAAAGTGCTCACCCATATATGTTGAAATTCAAAGTATGTTTACCACAGAGGAAAATTCTCTCGTGCTGCTGTGCCTGACAAGCTGTCAGTCCACTAACTGAAACGTATCAGAAATCCTTTAGGGTGCTTTCACACAGTGCGTTTTTGATGCATTTTTTTGTGCAGAAAGGCACAGCAATTAAGGCTGTACATTGCTGCACAAAAATCATGGTAAAATTAAGATTTTTACTTGGATTTTTGCCGTGTTTTTTTGTGCAGCAATGTACAGCATTAATTGCTGTGCCTTCTTGCACAAAAAATGCATAAAAAAATGCACCAAAAACGCACTGTGTGAAAGCACCCTTACCCCCAAAAATGTAGAAACCAGCACCAGCACCATAGAGTACAGATCTTTATTTATTTACATATCCATAAGTAAAAATATCTGATAATGTGTAGGTTACAGAATACGCTTACGCATTTCGGGCAATATATGCCCTTGCTCACAGCATACCAACTGCAATGCCCCATTGTGTTTAAAAACAAAACTTATTTGCAATCCCTCCCCCACTGGGAGTGGTTGCCCGAGATAATTACAACAACAAGAAACAAGCTGTGTGAACATCTCATGCTGGTAACCCATTGCATGAATGGCATTAGACCGTAGCTTTTAACCTCTTAAGCTGAACGCCTGAAAAGTATTTTTTTTAGTTTTTGCCTCCCTGCATTTCAACAGGACAAGTTGTACAAGTTCGGGACAAGTTGTACTTTTTGGGGAAATAGTTTAAGTTCACTTATAAATTATTACAGAATAATGTTTTTTATTTATTTATTTATTTTTTTACACCATTCACACGTAATAACTTGTTAGATTAGTTCTACAGGTTATTACAGTCGTGTGGATACCTAATATGTGTAGAGTTTTTGTGTGTGTGTGTAATGTATGTACAATATTATTTATTTTTTTATTAAATATGTATTTTTTTTATTTATTTCATTTATTTTTATACACTTTTTTATTTTTTAAAATAAAATTCACTGCAGGCGAATGACCTGTGCTGCCTGCCGTCAGAAGTTGGCGGGTGTTCATTAAGGGGTTACTAGGGAGCTGTTCAGATTATTGTTCTATATATTGATGCAGGTGGGAAAAAAACACGCATTTTTTCTTTTTCTTTTTTTCCCCTTTCTTCAAAAATTTGCAGGATAAATGTTTAGTATTGATACAAAATGTCCTAAATATCAAAAATCGATACATGTATACCTACTTACAGGGGGCCTTTATACCTACAGAGAGGCTGTATACCTACAGGGGCTTATATATTTATCGAAAAGACAACAAAGTATTTACAATGGGCCCATATAACTATCTACAAGGGGCCTGTATACAAAGGGGGCCTACTTACTATGTTGTGTTTAATTTATCTTCTATATGGAGAAACAAAAGAAAATGAAAACTTAGTATACAAACTGGAGCCCTACTGTATAACCTTTTGGGGACAATTGTATTGTTTGGGGAACAAGGATGTCATTGTTACCATTTAGGGCGTTATAGATATGGAGTTTGTACTGAGGTGGGAATTGGCAGGGAAGTGTTGGAAAAGTGAGGAGTCTAAGATGTTTGTATGGTAAATTGTACAGGGGTAGGTTGTGGCCGGAAGAAGATGTCATGGCGGTCTGAAACAGGAGAAGAAAAGGAAAAGAGACTAACTCATTAGAGAAGACGTCACCTGTGAGTCCCTGTTTGTTACTTTACTGTTATCACTTACATGTGTGCAGAGCTCTTATATACAACTGGTATCTACCACTATTATGGTCACTGTATGGCAGAAATATTGATTGAAGTGTAATGGTTTATATTCAGTAATTTTATGGTTTATTATTCAGTAATAATGTGGTTGTGATATGTGACTGTATTATTCAATGTGTGGTGTTGATATGTGGTGGTATTATTCAGTCACTATGTGGTGATAATATGTAGTGGTATTATTCAGTTTCTTTGAGGTAATGACATTATGGCGGTATTATTTAATCACTATATGGTGGAGATATGTGGTCATGGTGTTGGGGTATTTGGTCTAAGTGGAATTATTAGTAATATTGGCCCATGGGTTCTGGTTTTGTGTAGCTGTATTATTTGGTAATTGTATGACTATTATTTAGGGGTTTTATGCTTAGTACTTTGTGTTAGAGTTTTTTGTACATTTTTATCAAAATAAATGATAAATATCTTTAGATCTTTTACCACCTGGTGCTATGCTGCAATTAAGTTTGATGATGTCATCACACCGATCTGTATAAGTTGAAGCAAGACTGGGTAGGGACACCGCACAGGTTGCAGAGGCAGGGAAGTACAGTATAGTAGCATTGGGGTGGGCCCTTGGAATCAACTCCTCTGGTGGGCTCTAGGCACCGTAGTCTGATGCTGGTTGTGAGGTATTTGTTTTTTGATGGTTCTCAGCTGACACGCTATAACTGAAGCCTTTTCTGCTAGTGCAGCTTCGTTAGCCGGTGTACAATGACCATTCACCTGTTCTGCCGCCCCATACACAGTAAGGTTCACTGAACTGTTGTTTTTGACACATGGCTGCTCCAGAATTCACAAACTGCACAGTTCTGGAAATACTGCCCCTTTTAAAGGGGTTTTGTCACCATGTAATGTTGACGTGGGAACCTCCAAAATGGGTATTTAATCACTTTTCTAAATATATGTGATTACAAAAAGTGAAAACTCTGAGAGCTACAGCATTTCTCAATCCCCCTTGGTTACCTCAAAGCTTCCCCTAGTCACGACCCAGGAGCTGAAAGGCCTCGCTTGCATGAATCACTTCTTATCTGATGACAGGCAAAATGAATGGTCTTTTAAGGCACCGGGTAGCAATATGTTTTCTTTTGTATACAGAATAACTAGCTGTAGTGTTATTAGATCCCTGCTTTATCTGATGACAGAGAACATGAAGAAGCTTTCAATCTGCTGTGTAGAATAGGTGTTCTCTTTTGTATACAGAATTCACAAGTTATAGTTTGATTATTTGAGTGAACATGTCAAAGGATCCGTTATGCAGGACTCTGTGCTCTGGCTGTGTGTGTCTGTGTGCGTCTTTGTCTCTTTCAGCTCCGTGATTTGTTTACATTACATTAGCTTCTTAGCAGATAAGGTTTCTCCTGACAGTGCAGTCTATCAGGCTATGTTTTGCTGTATTGAATCCACTGTTGTACTGTTTATTAGTTCATATAAGTTTTGAGACGCTCCCTTGGATTCCTCCCTCCCCCCTCCCTCTCCCTCTCTCCACTGCAGCTTCATGACTCAGCGTGATTTGTTGACCTTCTGCCTGGGCTAATGAGAGGTAGGAAACTTGGTAAGAAACTTTCTCTCTGCAAATCCCATTTAATCTATGACAGCAATGAGGGATGTGTGAAGACAGCCTTTCACACACCTGTTTTACCCACCAAACCAGCTCACGACTTGTGACTGTCTTCATGACCTAAGCATTGCTGATGTTGAAGTGGGAAACAGGCATAATAGTGTGATTCAACTGTGTATGTATGCTATAAAATACTCTGAGCTTGAGCCACTATTTTACAGGAATTGCATTATGAAAAAAAAAAAAACATTTACGTATCCACAAGTGTCCCTCATTTACTTTTATTTATCATGGCCATTGCCATTCGATAGATGATTGCATGAGGAAATTCTGATCCTTGAACATATGTTTTTGTATTAAATGTGTTGATTAAAGGAGAGTGATCTTTAGTGGTAGCATGTGTTTAATTGCTACTTAGAGGCAGCCCTCACTTCTGTATATTCATTGTAATCATGGAGCCAAGTGATAATTATATTTCAAGGATAGCCTGGATGCTTAGCTAACAGAGAAAAAAATTAGTATAATCATACAACAAACAATCATAAACACAAATAGAGAAATCTATAGAGAATACTTGACATTTTATATCACAGCGCTATAGCTATAAGCTTCACTAATAAGATTAACTAGCAAGTTGTGAACCAAGCTACGATGAAAAAAACTAGTGGCACAGAGATGAGAGAAAAAAAGGCACTGCTATAATACACTGCTTAGAAATCTGAACAGATCCGTACATAAGGGGGAATGTTCACACAGTGTAATTTTGAAGTGAAGATTTACGATTCAAAATGAGCTTGAAATACAGCTGATTAGAGGCTAATCTTGGAATGTATTTTTTGTAAAGTATATAGCGCATTTTGCTCCGCTTAAGTGCCGATAAAACACTACACCATTGTTTGTATGGGATTTCACTCATGAAAAGACCTCAAGAATGGACAAAAAAACTTAAACTTACCAAAGTGAAATTGACCCCAAATACATGTTATAAATGCACATCGTGTGAATGATGGCACATACTTCACATTACAGTGCTGTATAGAACATTGTTTGAAGCTTATTTTGAGGCGTAAATACGGCCCAAAACAAGCGTAACTGTAACGTACGGCGCTGCAGCCCATCCCCCGAGCTGCGGGCGCGTTCGTTCCCCGGTCCCTTCCCAGGTACCGCAGGCGAGTGGCCCCACGGTCCGTGCGCCGATCCGTGGGCGCACTCGTCCCGCGGTGTTCAACTACTCACCCAACCCCGCTCCTGACTCCAGGCGCGCTTGTCATGGCCGGTGCACGCGCCCCCGCTCCTTAGGGCGCGCGCGCGCCGGTCTTCTGAGTCTTAAAGGGCCAGTGCGCCGGTAATTGGCTGATTGCCGGCCACTGACCCTATATATTGGCTCCTCCTCCGGGAGCCCTCTGCCGGATCTTTGGGTGCCCTCTGAGCCTATTGAGAAAGCGTCTTGCCTCAGTTTGTGTTTACCGTGTACCAGACCGTCTCGCTAGCGTTCCCTGACCACGAACCTCTGCCGCCTGCCCTGACCTACTGCCTGTCCCCGACTACGCCTCAGCCTCACGATTCTCTACCACGCTTACCCTTGGCTACCACCGCAAGCAAGTCCCGCCAGTGGAAGCGACCTGGTAGTTCTCCGCCGCAGCAAGTCCATCCCGCTTTGCGGCGGGCTCTGGTGAAAACCGGGTTCTACTTAGACTCCGCTCCCTGGCGTGGGCTTTCACCATCGCTTGCATCGGCCCAGCGGACCCACTACCACCGCCGTTACAGTAATATTAGGTTGTGTAAACATACCCAAATGGTACTACTCATTGGGCCATATTTTACCAATAAATTTTAAACAATCACATTTTTCTCCAGTGACATAATTATAGTTTAGTTTCATTCACTTCCTAAAGTTGAACTGCAATAACACAACAGCCCAAGAAAAAAAAAACAGCCGTATGTTTGGAGCACATCTAATAATAATGTCTTCTAAATTTAGACTAGACAGTCTAAAAATGTACCAGATTTACAGTGGGTTACAAAAGTCTATAGACCCCTTGAACTGTTCCTCATTTTTGAACCCTTACAGACACAAACTTAATGTACTGTTTTTTATTGAATATCCCTTTTGTGAAGGAAAACACATGTAGCAAGAAAATACCTTTTCCAAATTTCTGCAAATTACAAAATAAAAAGTATGACATGCATATGTACTCAGCCCCATTGAGTCAACACTTAGGACCACCTTTAGCTGTAGTGGCAGCTGCAAGTCTGTTGGGAAATGTCTCTACCAGCTTTGGGCATCTAAAGGCTGGAAGTTTTGCCCATTCTTCTTTGCAAAATAGCTCTAGCTCAGTCAGATTAATTGATGAACGCTTGTGAACAGCAATTTTCAAGTCCTGCCCCAAGTTCTCAATGGGATTTAGGTCTGGACTGTGACTTGGCCATTTGAACGCATGATTATGCTGCAATTTAAACTATTCCATTGTAGCTTTGGCTATATATTTAAGGTCGTTGTCCTGCTGAAAGGTGAACCTACGTCCCAGTCCCCACTGATCAGCTTTCCAGTCACTGCTGAAGCACAGCCTCCCCTCAGCATGATGCTGCCATCACCACTCTTCACAGTGGGTTTTTGGTGTTTTAAAGGGGAAATTTATACGGGTTTTTGGGGTTTTCCCCCACACTTAGCGTTTGACTTCTAAGCCAAAAATTTTCAATCTCCTCTCATGGACCAAAAAAACCCCTTTTCCCACATGCTTGCTTTTTTCCTTTTAATTTTTTAAAAAAGGGTTTTCCCATGTTTCAAAAAGGGCTTTCTTTTTGCACTCTTCTATAAAGACCAGATATTGGGAAACAAACTAATATTTTATCCTGGGGAAACGGGTTTTCTCATCCCGGGCGGGGAAATCGCTACAGCTCCTCCAGAGGGGACCCTGGCTGCTTTTCTGCAAAATGCCCCTACTTGATTTGGGGCTGTCATTTTAAAGGGCCCGGCCATGTCTTTTGGGGAAAAACACCCTGGGCCTTTACCCCTTTCCCCTATTTAAAAGATGTTGGATTAAAACAAGGGCCCCCCTTTAAATTTTTCGGGAACGGGAGGCTTTTTTAAAAACCCCTTACTCTGAAATACATTTTTGGGCCACAACTTTATCCTTGACGCCTTGGTTTTTTTTATTTTTCTTTAAATTCTTTTTTGTTCACTAGTTTTCCAAAAAACCCCCTTTGGGGGCCCCTTCATAAAACAGTTGTATTTTATACTAAGAAAAATTTTAGATCAAGATGAACTCTATTTAAAATTTTAAAATGAATTCTTAAGGCAATTGTGACACTGGGAAATTTTTTTAGGACGTCAAAAACAGAAACAATACAAATTTAAAAACCACACTTTTCAGTTTTTTTAAATTCCAAAATACCTTTTTATATAAAATTAAACCCCCTGTATATATAAACACACACACACATACATAAAACAGTGTACTTCACTATAAGTTTCCCCTTTGGAATAAGCAAATTTTGGGATACATCCTGTTTAATGTAGAAAATTTGGTTTTGGGAACAACTATTTGGGTTTTAAAAACAGGTCCCCGTTTTTTGTTGGGCCGGGCCGATTAAAATTGAGGAAACCTTCTTCATTTGTCCCAAAGGGAAAACCTTTCCAAATGGATGGTGGGCAAAAAACTTTTTTAGAAAAGTCCCTCCCAAAAAGGCAGAAAAAACCCTTAATGCTTTTTCTGGAATTTACCAAACAATTCACAAATTCTTTAGAACCCCCCTGAGAAGGCAAAAGCAAAAATTCTTTGGGGGAAGCAAATCCCCCCAAAATTTGGCAGTGTTGGGGTTATTATTACAGCGGGCAACCCCCCCGCTAAAAGCCCGAGATTGGCAACCGGCCCCTGATCCCCCCCCTACTATTTTTTTTTTTTAAATCAGATAATTTTTTTTTAAAAAATTTAAAAAAGATACAGAATAGAACATTTTTCTTTTCCATTATTTTTTTCATGAGGGAAAAATACATATTCAATCATTTTTTTTTAGAAAAAAAAAACACTAGGGGTATATTTAATTTTGTCCCGTACCATATATTTTTGAAAGTGCTTTCAGCAGTATTAGCAAAAACAACCATAAAAAAACCCCAACCATCCCACCCCTACCCCCAAACCCAAAAGCAGTACCCCTTTTTTTTAGCAAATTTTAATCAAGGGCAGAAGTCACTTTGCCAAAGTGTCCCCCCAAAAAACCCCCCCTTTTTTAACCCCCAACATAATTTAAAAAATTTAAAAAATTCCCCCCCCTTCCCCGCGCCCCCCCCCAATCCTGAAATTTTCGGAAGGGGAGGAATTAAACCGGAAAAAAAGGCAAACCTGGGAATTGAGCCAAGGGCTCCTATACCTTCATATTTTTTCAAGGGATTTCCCTTTTTAAATAAACCCCCCCCTCCCAATCTTTATGACATTATTTAATTTGTTTACGTATTCGGTTATGGTTGGTGAAGAAGACTGATCCATCTAAAGGAAAATTAACTTTCTGGCCATAAAAACATTGGGGAAATGCTAATTCTTTGTTCCACATCAAATATTATATCTTCTAAATAGCAAGTACACAGTGTAGTGGTCTAGAGGATATCAATTTTATGAACTTTGCTAATTAACTGGATAACCCTTCCAGAAGTTGCTCAATTCCCTGCACTCCCATATCAATGTGCAAAAGCTGGGCCTCTTCCATTTCACATTGTGGGCAACGGGAGTCTGACCTAATCCCCCATTTGAATAGCTGGAAAGGAGTTTTATAACTCTGTGCAACAACATAAGCTGTGAATATCTTTTTGCCTCACTTAATGACACCAAATCTCGAAAGGGCTCAAAACACTACCCCAAATTGTTCTGTACTAATGGGGCCAACGTCCGTCTCCCATTTCACTTTAATCGGAAGCTGTTGATTATAAATATAACTCCTCCGCCAAGTAACTAAAATGCTTTCGAAATTAATCCTTTTGTGGCCCTTGTGCTCCACAAACTAAATTTATTAGGGGAGCAGATTTAATGGACAGATCCACTTGTGAAGCTTGACCTGAACGCATCCCCCCCTCAACTGCAATTATTGTAAAAGACTTGGCGCGGTAGGTCAAACTTTTCCTGCAGCTGAGTAAAACTCAACATTTCTGAACCATCTAAAATTTGGATAATAAACAATACAACTGCATTCCATCTCTAAAGTCAGTCAATTTGCAAATTTCTGGAAGCTTGCGATTGAACCATAGCGGGGTATATTTGGTAAATGAGGTATACCCCAAAATATCCTTGCCTCTATCCCACACCTTATACATCAATTTCAGAGTAGGAAGATCTGAAGAATTCAGTTCCGCTTTGTCAGCATCCAGCATAGAACTCAAATGCGGCCATGAGCTTCTAGTTGCTAGCAACTTGCCTACTGGACCCATCTCTTCCCTAGCATCCCACCCTGCAAAATGCTGCCATTGTGAGGCTATAAAGTAGAGCCAAGTGTTCGGGATAGCAAGTCCTCCTCTATCCTTTTCTCTTTGCAAATAATTTAATCCAATCCTGGCATGGCCCCTTTTCCAAAGTAACTCTCTGAAGAGTCGGTGTATTTTATTAAAGATATTTAAAGGGACCCAAATTGGGGAGTTCCCTCCCTACTATTTAACCATTTAGATGCCATGGCGATGGTAGCCATGGTGTCTAAATGAATGAGCCCACCAAAAAATTCTTTATGGGTTGAAATTAGAAAAATACATGATTGTGCAACTTTTTAGGGGGCTTTGTTTCTTCGGAGTTCAGTTTGTGGTATAAATGACAAGTTATCTTTATGCTGTGGGTCAGTACTATTTCAGTGATGCTCAATTTATCTAGTTTTCTTTATGTTTACTACTTAAAACAAAAAAAAAAACCTTTTTAAATTTAATTTGCATTTCCATTTTCTGAGCCCACTAACTTTTTTTTTTTTATATTTTCCCTCTAGGAAAGGTGTGAGGGGTTATTGTTTGGTGGGTGCAGTGTTGAATTTTTTTGGTACTGATTTGAAGGATTTGCGACTTTGTGATCACTTTTTATTCCATTTTTTTCTATGAGACATGGCATTTTTTTAACATTTGTAACATAGCAATAATCTTTAAAGGGGTTGTCTCGCTACAATGATTGGGTTTTAATTTAAAGATCTTTAAAAAACAAGCAGCTTTGCAATATATGTTCATTACAAATGTCCTACTGATTTTGAGCTAGCCCTGTTAGTATTACTACATTAGCTTCTCAAATCTCTATAGCAGCCGACCTGTTGATCCTTATCTTACTGGCTGTCAGGTCTGAATGACTCATCACCTTTGAAGACAGGTCAGAGCAGAGAGCCCCTCCTGCACAGAATGCTTCTGTAGTGGAAGGAGGGGGAGGAGGACTCTGGCGTCTGTGTCCTGGATTAACCCTGTGTGTGCCTGCTTCCTCCTGCTCTCTACACAGATAGATGTGACAGCAGTGACCCTGTCTGTTACTATAATCATGATATGTCTTTGGAACTGTGACTATACTAATACTATACAGATCAGGGGGCATGTGAATACTTTATGTTCTCCTGTATTAGTGGACACATCCTGAGTATAGTAACACTGCCCTTGTTGTTGCTGGAGATGTGGAGACTTGTAAGCTAAGCAGGGGATATAGGAACACTTGCATCCTCTCTGCTCTATTAGCACACCACTTCACACTCATAGATCAGCCCTCTCCTGCAACAGACCTAGGCAGACACACACAGGTGAACTCTGAGAGCAAACCCCTCCCCCCCCTGTATAGAAGTTACGTAGCTGCCTGTGTACTGATGGAGGGGGGAGAGGGAGCAGAACAGACAGACCAAGAAGCACGCCCCTCAGTTCAACTTACCAGGGACACTGACAGGCTGAAAGCTCGTAATGAGACAACTCCTTTAATCCCCTTTTTGGACTAGCGCATATGATTGATTGCTTGTACTGTATAGTGTCCCTCATAAGCGTTTATTGGGTAAATTAGAATCCATTGGGTTAGAAATAACAGTGTGTAATTGGATTTAAAAACTGGGATCGGATCATACTCAGAGAGTGGTGGTAAATGACTCCTACTCTGAATGGTCCCTGGTTTTGAGTGGTGTGCCCCAGGGCTCAGTATTGGATCAATAGCACTGTTTCTATTTTTGCAGATGACACCAAGCTATGCAGGGTAGTGCAATCAATAGAAGATGCTCATAAATTGCAAGCAGACCTGGACACCAGGGCCGTAACTACCGGGGTAGCAGGGGTAACAGTTGCTACGGGGCCCAGTGGCTTGGGGGGGCCCCGCGGCAGCTGCTATCACCTCTGCTACCCCGGTGATGCCGCTCCTGGGCCCGCCGGCAGTGAACATAACAGTTCACTGCGGCGGGTGCAGAGCTGCGGGGCCGGTCTGTGAAGCCGGGGAGGAGGGGGAGGGGTGCCGCCGCCGGCAGCAGGCTCCGCCCCCTTGCTTCACAGAGGCGATCTTAATTGTATGCACGTCCTTGCGACGCGCATACAATTAAGATGTATGGAGGAGCAGGGAGAGCTGTGCACTCCCTGCCCCTGCTGTACCTAGCTGGCAGGCGGCGCGGTGGAAGTGACGACATCGCGCCGCCTGCCGAACTTCCTGTTCTCAGCCCCAAGCCTAAAGCAGCAGGCTTGGGGCTGGGAGGAGACGGAGACGCCGGGGGAGCGCGGCCAGGTAAGTAATAAGCTACGGGGGGGGGGGGACGGCGGGGGGGGGGGGTCTCTACCTACAAGGGTGCCCTATTACTGGGGGGGGTCTCTACCTACAAGGGGGCACTATTACTGGGGAGGGGGGTCTCTACCTACAAGGGGGCACTATTACTGGGGGGGTCTCTACCTACAAGGGGGCCCTATTACTGGGGGGGGTCTCTACCTACAAGGGGGCACTATAACTGGGGGGTCTCTACCTACAAGGGGGCCCTATTACTGGGGGGGTGTCTCTACCTACAAGGGGGCCCTATTACTGGGGGGGGTCTCTACCTACAAGGGGACACTATTACTGGGGGGGGGGTGTCTCTACCTACAAGGGGCCCTATTACTGGGGGGGGTCTCTACCTACAAGGGGGCACTATTACTGGGGGGGGTCTCTACCTACAAGGGGGCACTATAACTGGGGGGGTCTCAACCCACAAGGGGGCACTATTACTGGGGGGGGTCTCTACCTACAAGGGGGCACTATTACTGGGGGGGTCTCTACCTACAAGGGGGCACTATTACTGGGGGGGTCTCTACCTACAAAGGGGCCCTATTACTGGGGGGGTCTCTACCTACAAGGGGGCACTATTACTGGGGGGGGTCTCTACCTACAAGGGGGCACTATTACTGGGGGGGGGGGTCTCTACCTACAAGGGGGCCCTATTACTGGGGGGGGTCTCTACCTACAAGGGGACACTATTACTGGGGGGGGGTCTCTACCTACAAGGGCACCCTATTACTGGAGGGGGTCTCTACCTACAAGGGGGCCCTATTACTGTGGGGGGGGGACTACGCCTACAGTTGGCCCTATTAACTGTGGGGGGGGGGAACTACGCCTACAGGGGGCCCTACTAACTGTGGGGGGGGGGAGCTACGCCTACAGGGGCCCTATAAACTGTGGGGGGACTATGCCTACAGGGGGCCCTATTAACTGTGGGGGGGGGACTATGCCTACAGGGGGCCCTAATAACTAGGGGGGAACTATGCCTACAGGGGGCCCTAATAACTAGGGGGGGGGACTATGCCTACAGGGGACCCTAATAACTAGAGGGGGGGAACTATGCCTACAGGGGGCCCTAATAACTAGAGGGGGGGAACTATGCCTACAGGGGGCCCTAATAACTAGGGGGGGACTATGCCTGTGGGGGCCCGAATAACTAGAGGGGGGAACTATGCCTACAGAGGGCTCTAATGACTGGGGGAACTATTTGCCTATAGAGGGGTCCTAATCTATGGGGGGGGGGGACTATTCTGCCTACAAGGGGGCCCTAATCTACGGGGGGGGGACTATTCTGCCTACAAGGGGGCCCTAATCTACGGGAGGGACTATTCTGCCTACAAGGGGGCCCTAATCTACAGGGGGGACTATTCTGCCTACAAGGGGGCCCTAATCTACAGGGGGGACTATTCTGCCTACAAGGGGGCCCTAATCTAAAGGGGGGACTATTCTGCCTACAAGGGGGCCCTAATCTACGAGGGGAACTATTCTGCCTACAAGGGGGCCCTAATCTACGGGGGGACTATTCTGCCTACAAGGGGGCCCTAATCTACGGGGGCTCTAATCTACAGAGGGCCCTATTCTACATACAGGGGTGGCCTAAGCTACAGGGGGCCCCCATTCTATCTACATGGGAACCCTAAGCTACCGCCCGGGGGCCCAAAGCTGCCTACGTCCCCCCTAGCTACTGCCCGGTGGGTGCCAAGCTACCTGGCTACCGCCCGGGGGCCCCGTTGTACCTACATACCAACTGGGGGTGCCCCATAATTACCAGGGGGTAATTCTTACCATTTGGGCCATTATAAATGGAGAGTTTGTACATGAGGGGAGGGGGCACTCAGTTGGGAAAATGATAAAAAAAAGTGAGGAGTCTCAGGTGTTTGTGTTGTAAATTCTACAGGGATGAGTGGTGGATGGAGGAAGTCATCATGGAGGTCTGGACCGAATAGAGAAGAAAAGGGAAAGTGAACGGCTCAACAGACAAGACGTCACCTGTGAGGCCCTAAATGTAAGTAAACTATTTGCAAAGCACCTGTATATCTGGTGTCTGCCACTATATGGTCACTGTATGGTGGTTATATACAGTCTGCAGAGCCTGTGCACACTAGTATATACCACTATATGGTCACTGTATGGTGGTTATATACAGTCTGCAGAGCCTGTGTACACTGGTGTCTACCACTATATGGTCACTGAATGGTGGTTATATACAGTCTGCAGAGCCTGTGTACACTGGTGTCTACCACTATATGGTCACTGTATGGTAGTTATATACAGTCTGCAGAGCCTGTGTACACTGGTGTCTACCACTATATGGTCACTGTATGGTGGTTATATACAGTCTGCAGAGCCTGTGTACACTAGTATATACCAGTATATGGTCACTATATGGCGGTACTATTGGTCTTTGTGTACTGATCAGTAATAGTGTAGGGGTATTATTCAGTCACGTTGTGGTCATGTTCTGGCGGTATAATCAGGTTCATAAATAATAGGGTTATTGATAATATTGGTTATGGTATCTTGGATTTGTTTGGTAGCAGTACAATGGTGATATGTCGGGTGAGGTATTCACCCCTTGTATTATCTAACAGCATGTCCTGGTAAATGTTCGTGATCAGGGAGGTGGGCAAAGGGGGAGGGTAGGGGCCCCATCCAAAAGTTCGCTATGGGGCCCAGGCTTCTCTAGTTACGCCCCTGCTGGACACATTGAGTGCTTGGGCATCCACTTGGCAAATGAGGTTCATTGTGGATAAATGTAAGGTTTTGCATCTTAGTACGAATAATCTGGGGAGAAAAACTAGGAGTATCGCTTGTTGAGAAAGATCTCGGCGTTCTTGTAGATCACAGAGTACAGAACAGCATGTAGTGTCAAACAGCTGCCTCTGAGGCAAGCAAGATATTGGTGTGTATTAACAGAGGCATGGACTCGCGGAACAGGGATGTAATTCTACCGCTGTAAAAAGTACTGTTGCGACCTCACTTAGAATATGCTGTTCAGTTCTGGGCTCCACTTTATAGAAAAGATGTAGTGGAGCTGGACAAAGTGCAAAGATGAGCAACCAAACTTTTATAAGGGGAATGGAACATCTTAGTTATGAGGAGAGATTAGCAGAATTTAACGTATTTAGTCTTGAGAAAAGACGGCTTTGGTGGACATGATTAATTTATATAAATATATTAATGGTCCCTACTTGTGATGAGCGATTGCGTCGACTATCGTCATCGGATCGATAGTCGATATCGTCAATTATCATGCCGATATCCGATTAATAGATAATCGACGATGACCATTTAAGTCTATTGGGGGAAAAAGGAACAACACCTTCATTTCTTACCCCCTTCATTCTTAAACAGGGCTGGAAAGCTGGAATTAACATACCCCACAACCATACAATGGATCGTGCTACATCTAGGCAAGACAATTAGGCCAACAAAGTCACAGAAAAAAACTCACCAGACTATTCACTATCCCTGTCCTGTACCACCGCATGACATGTTTTCATGACGTGTGCCAGGCAAGGGATGTGCACCAGCCCTACTGCGATCGTAAGGGCGGCCAGCAGATTTCCAACGTAATCGCACTCCACCATTGCCTTGATTAAGATTCTTGTCACCCAGCCCTCGTGCGAATGAGCCGTCCACAGCTTCCTGACGCTGTGTGTTGACGGTCTCCAAAGACAGATTAATTTTCAACACGGCCCTGTTTCTCTGGGCTCGTGATGCCACCAGGAGGACCTTGGGGGGGAAATAACCCTCTTCATCTCTTGCGTTTTGAAGAGCATGCCCCGAGCTAAGACCACCGTTACCTCCATAGACATCCACCCAGCTCACCGAGTGAGGCGTCACAGAGATATAGCGGCCTTGGCCGTGCTTACTAACTTACGAGTCGTGGTCAGAATGAGGACTTTGCCGACAATGATGCAGACAACGCAGCTTGAAATTTTAGATGACACATGCTGTCCATGGCAGGATGCTTTTCTGGTAAAAAAGAAATGCCTGCTTCAGCATTCATGACTTTTGGCTTTGGGATGGATTGAGGTAAGTGTTTCTTCTGCTCCCAAACCTGTAGACAGAAGCTGCTGGCTAGACTTGGCCGCTGATGCATGCAGGTCGTCAAACTGTGGAAGGAGAAGGGGTAGGATGGGTCCTCCTGGGGTGCTGTGGTACTCGGCGACAGTGGTGGCTAGAAGCGGAGGCGTTCTTGATCATGACTCTGAGAGACTGGGCAGCTGAGAAACGGTTGGTGGTGGCGGAGGAGAGAGGCGGAGGACAGAGGGGTGTGACAAGTGGTTGGAAGCCCGGCATCGTGTGGCCTTTTTTTGCCAAGTGTTCCCTCCATTTCAACTCATGCATTCGGCTGCATGTGACTAGACATGTTGAGGTGGTGGTTAAACACCTAAGATGCTTCCCTCTACTGAGTGCGTTTTTTACGCGAAACGGCAGATGACATCAACTGGGTGAAATCAGAGGCTTGCTCAAAAAAGCCCAGGCTTGAGAGGTCCTGGACCATTTTGACGGCGGATAAGCGAGAGATCGGTGTTTCCACTGATTGTGGCATGGCGGAATAATCGCAGTGGACTTGTGCGACCGCCCTCTCCCCTTTTTGAGGCGGGAGCCGTTACTGACACTACCCCATCATCTTCCTCCTCGTCAAGTGATGAGGCACTCGCAAGCAACATTCAGGCTGAAAAGACCATTGGATCCGCAGTGTCGTCATCATCATCAACACAAGTGACTTCCTCATCCTGACATTCCTGCATCCTGGAGCTGCGGCGTACAAGCAAACAGGCACATGCAAGGCGATCGCCACCGCCACATGAGTTTTGCCCGATTGAACTGTCCTTCCTTCTCCTCCTCTGATGGCATCAGCGATTGGGCGTCAGAGCATCCAAAATCATCCTCTTTGGCATCTTGATCTTTTGAAATGCTTCTGACCCCAACCGCATTTTTAATCATCAAAGAGTCTCAGAAAAATGGATATCCACAGTGGTGTACACGAGTTGACATTTGGGCTGCCTCGCTTCATGTTGGACAATCTGACGATGAGAGACAACAGTTGTGGCCATGACTGGAGGACGAGGATTAAGACTTGCTGGATGCAGTTGAGCATTAACAACTGAAGAACAGATGGCGACAACTGTTCGTACTGAGATTTCACAGGGCCCTGACGCCACGATGACTAGCCTGACGGTCCTTGCAACCAGCGATCCACTGCTTGCCGTGTTGTCGCCAGCACTGAAGGAGCACCTTCTCTCATACCCTCTACCTCCAAGGTCCTACACGCCCTCTTTGCTCGCTTACCACCTGCATTTCGCTCCATGTTCAGAAAGATACAAAATGTAAGGATGGTATGGAAGAGTGTTTTGACAGTCTCCTTATTGAAAGGACCAAATCACAGCTATTCTTAAATCCCTCTAAAGTTCCTACAGCCAACTAGATTTGAAACTGAATTGTTTTCTAGCGAATACCTGTAAAATGCGGTCTGGTGGAAGACCGTAAGACAAAATCAACAGGTGTTCCTTCCTCCATTCCCAGGGATTTACAACCTGCCAGTAGGACTAGGATGATATTTTTGTTTTCAACAAAATGTCATACAAGTTGCGCTAATCTGCGCCAAACATGAGATTCCCGAGGCAATAAAACTATTTCAGAATTAACACGGATGAGAAATTGCGTTTTTTGCCAGCAAGACCTACGAGAACATTTACTAGAAAACAAATTGTCTACAACTTGGCTATTTGAAAAAACTAGGCACACCATTGCAATACAGCTCCTTTAAAAAGTTTTATACGAGAACAAATGTGGTTTTTGTCACCATAAATACAACCAACATAATTACAAATTTCTGTATCCAAATTTAAGTACAAGAGTGGCCTATGTGGAAAAAAACAGGGGCGAACACAATGCATACACAAGCTATTTAGAAGTTATATGTAACGAAAAGTTGGTGTGCACCAAGGTAAATGCAACTGCAGTTAACACAAAATTTCTGTATTCTAATTTATACAAGGTGCCTCTTGAACAAAACTGTGCCGCACCAAAGTGAAATACAGCTATTTAAAGAGTTATCACGGATAATAAACGGTCGGTTTTGCTACCTATGAAATACACGCAGTTACTACAAATTTTCTGTATCCTAATATATAGTAAACAAGGTGGGTCTTTGAATCAAAACTGGGCTGCGCCAAGGTGAAAAACCCTATTTGAAAGAGTGTATACGGATAATAAAAGGTGGTTTTGCACCTATGAAATACACCTTCATATTACTAGGCAAATTTCTGATACAATATAAGTACAAGGTGGGTCTTTAACAAAACAGGGCCTGCCCAAAGTGAAAACACCTATTTAAAAGTTATACGGATATTAAAAAGGTGGTGTTTTGCACCTATTAAAAATACACCTGCAAATTACTAGCAAATTTCTGTATCCTAATATAAGTAACAAGGTGGGTCTTTGAACAAAACTGGGGCTGCACAAAATAAAAGGTACTATTTCACCTCAGTCCCGATTGTGCTAGCCAAAAACTGGTAAAAAAAAATGCCATTTCAATGCAGGTTCAAAGCCAGAGTCTGGCCTGCACAATAGTACACTCTCTTTCAAAAGCCTGCCTGCCTGTCCTGTACTCAGCGCCGCGTCCCCCACCCCTCCTCCCCGCGCGGTCTGTACAAGCGCAGATGCGTTTTTTTTTTTTTTTTTTTTTCTTTTTTTTATTTTTTTCTTTTTTTTGTTCTTTTTTAAAAAAATTCTCTGTCCTAACTAGAAGCTGAAATCCTCTAATCTACCTATGTTCTTATTGTTCACCAGCTAAAAGCATAAGTTTGTCTGTAGTGAGTAAAGACAACTGCTTCTCCGACTGAGCTGAGCCTGATTGAGAGAGATCTAAGCACAAAGTCCTAGCACTATGAAGAAGACACCTGAAACACCTGATGATGAAACAGGAAACGCTGTTCTATGCAAAACGAGGTCATGATGGATTTCTCCAGCCAATGACAACCATACACATCACTCATGACATCGCACACACCAGCATCCACCCTGCTCAATGCAGTAACTGATTTAGCCTGCCGCCAAATGATAGGGAAGCGCCGAAAAATGGCGCGATAGTAATAGATTATGTGCAGATTGTCACCAATCAATCTAAAAACCGTGCCTATTTCAACTTTGTCGATTTATAATCGCTCATCCCTAGTCCCTACAAAAAAGTACAGAGAAAAATAGTTTCAAGTACAGCCCCCTCAAAAGTCAAGGGGGCATTCCCTTCAGCTAGAGAAAAAAAGATTCTGTCTCCAGAAAAAGAGCGTTCTTCACTGTGACAGAACTGTGAATCGTGATAGCCTGCCTGAGGAGCTGTCCACAGACAGAACAGTAGAGATTTTCAAAAGACTTTAGATAACTACCTGAAACTAAAGAATATTAATATGTATTAGCCCATGATAAAATTCCAGATCCTGGCTGGTGCAGCTCTGGGTCAGAGATGGGGTCTCCTGGAGCAGAATTGGTTCTTGCTTGTGGGTTTCAGGCATTCACCATTTTGGGGTTGGAGGTTTTTGTTGGGGGTGGAGGCCTGGCTTGAAAGTCCTTGTCTCTCTCCCTTCACCCATATTTTCCCCACCCTTAGTTGAACTTGATGGACACGTGTCTTTTTTTCAATTATATAACTATGTAACTATGTATGTGCTGCAGTATATGGTCATCTTAATGATCATATTTTACACCCTGCTTGAGGCAAGATAAAATAGAAGCACCTTCATTAGGCCCAGGTTGCCATGGAAACCCTATGACCCCCTGTGTTTGTATCAGTAAGGTGACACACCTATTTTTAATGGCTTAGATGCCACAGTTGAAATGACAGCAGCATCTAAGTGGTTACCTCCAATTCAGGATGTTAACAGGGCGTGTCATCTGTATGCAATGGCCTGCTCCATACCTTCTTAACACCAACCTTATAAGTGTATGGCATATGCCATTGAGGGGTTACCTCAACTTCAAGAAACTTATAAATTACTTGACAATACTTGACAATAAAGAAATATCTGTAGTTTAGCTAGTCAATTCTCCGCTTGTAACAGAGAGATCTCAACACCCTTAACGGGGAATATTCCGATGCGGGTTCCCAAGGTTTTTAAATCCCCCTATGAAAATCATTCTCCAAATGTGAACCCTTTTCTTTAGCAAAAAATTTTAATGCCTATTTTTCGCAAAAAGCCAATTATTGCAAACAGTTGCCAACTTTGGGAACTACAATTATTCGCTATGTTTTTTTTCATGGGAAATGCGTCTGCAGGGACTGCTTGACTTGTTATTGGAAAAGTTTGTGCGGTGTAGCAAAATACATGTCAGTTTCATATTATTAAAGGCAAACATTCACATAACAATAAAAGAAAATACATATTTGCTGTTATATGTGTGTTTTTGGCTTCTTCATTATGTAATGTCCAGTAGATAATCTAAAATATGAATGCACATTTTACAAATGTAACAGCAAATGTACACCTTTAATTCATTTGTAGTTATTACCAGCCTCTATAAGGCCCTTGTATTTGATGAATGCCAAGATAGTGTTCATTTGTCATCTGCTGGACCAATATACATCAATATAACTTTTTTGATCTGTATAGCAGATCCTACTCTGCTATGTTGTCCTTAACAGAGGGATAATATAATTTGTCAAATAATACTGAAACGTTAGATGTACTGTATACATCAATACTTCATTTGATATAGTCATCACATAAATAGAAAACTTAAATGGAAAAATAGTCAAATCTGGGTTATTTGAATAATTAAAGCATTAAAAATCTTAAAGGGAAACCTGTCGGTGGTTTAGCTGTTTTTTTCTGAGAGCAAGATATGATAGAGGGAGAAAAGCTGAGCTCTGTGAAAATGGTTTATATTATTTTTGAAAAGGATTTTTTGAGTGAAAACAGAGAAAAAAACCAAAACCAAAAGTAAAAGTTTGCTTCCCCCCCACAACTTTTGCAGTTTCCTCCCTTCCAGAAACATCAAGCGGATGCACATTGGGTATCTGTGAGTGAGCAGTGTCACCATTTGTATTGTATATTACTATCTTTAAACACTTGCACTTTATTTGTATTTTTATTATTTATTCATTGCCACCTTTGATGCCCACTAGAGATGGGCGAATTTCTCAAAAATTTGATTTTGGCACATCGCCCAATTTTCCGACAAAATTTGTTTAGTCGAAAACTTGCACGAATCGCTTAAAAAAACACATTTCCAGGCTGCACAAGCCCGCAGGGTGCTTTTTAGAACGTTTTTTTGCCATGCTTTAAAAATGCAGAGGGGGGCTTGGTTTTTGGGCTTTATACAAAGTTGGTTTTAGTATGACACCAGATGACTGCCGCCCCTTTTTAAAAATCGTTCCTAAAAATTCCCTGGCACTTAAGGGGGCAAAACTGACCAAAAAACTGAAACGGGAATGTAGCCCGATAAAGTCATGCCGCAAAGCAAAAAAAAAACAAGCTGAGAGTCAGGTGGCAAAAATTTGAAGGTTGTGGAGGTGAGGCGGGGAGCCACAGCAGCATAGGGCAGGCAGTGGGGACAAGACATTCTGGAGGTGGGCAAAACAGAAGGCCACAGAGTGGGACAATGACTGAGAGGGAGGTCACGGCGGCAGCAGATGGGTCAGGCAGTGGCCAATGACATTTTGGAGGGGCAAAACAATAGCCACAGATGGCACAATGTCTGGGGGGGGTCCCGAAGCGCGAGGGG
>JAODAL010049408.1:0-28201 GCA_025379985.1 Phyllomedusa bahiana | reverse complement strand
GAAATGACAACCTTCCACTCCTTCTGATTAGCCTATAGCGACTTTGATCAGTCTACTGAGACTTTGTGGAATCTGAAAGTCTGTTCACCTGGTTTCAGGGCATTACTGGTTGCCCACCATCGCTCGCTATGTTGAGGACTTTGCCTTGGCCTGCACAGCTTGTGCCTATAATAAGATCTCTCACCAAAGTCCTCCTGCTCCCATTGTCTGTACCTGAGGTGCCCTGGTCGCACAAAGCAATGGATTTCATCAGAGTCCTTCCATCCTCTTCTGGCTGCACTGTAATTTGGGTGGTAGTTGACCACTTCTCTAAGATGGCCTACTTTATTCTCTAACCTGGCCTTCCCTTGGCTACTCAACTGACTTCTTCATTTGTTAAGCACATTTTCCATTTGCATGGTCTTCTGCAGCATATTGTATCAGACTGGGAGGTGCAGTTTACATTGAAGTTTTGGCAAGTCCTGTACTGTCAGTTACAGGTAAAGCTAGACTTCTCTTCAGCTTATCATGCTCAATCCAACGGTCAAATGGAATGTGAGAATCAGGTCTTGACTCGCTACCTTTGCCATTTTATGTCTTGGCGTCAAGATGACTAGGCAGATTTACTACCTTTTTCATTCAGTTAATAAAGAGAAAGGTTAAATTATTGAACATATTACACATATAAATTCACTTTGCAATAATTTGATAAACAGGAAATTTAATTTTTACTGTGGGTAGCAGTCAGAGCGCAACCCATGACAAATATTTAATTGCTTTCAATTTGTTTATTTCTTTGTTGGAGGTGAGTGTTGAAAACATACATAAAGTTACACAGATACATAGTTTATAAGACTAATAAAAGACAGGCATCCATCTAGCTCAGCCTATTGTCCTATTGTGTAGATTCAGAGGAAGGCAAAAACCCCCCATGAGGTAGAAGCAAATTGTCCTCATTGTACTCACTCCGATCTGGCAATCGGAATAAATCCCTGGATCAATGACCCTTCTCACTATCACAGTATATGTAATGGTATATAGCTGTAGCTATTCAAAAAAAAATCACAGTATCAAATATTGCCAACAGCTAAAATATAACTTTTAATTCAATATCCTTAAAATAAATAGATCAGTTTCAATTTCATGTCATCCTGGAGGCAAGGTAGATTAGTCACACATACATTCAGTTAGCCAATACACCTAAAAGGTGAAAAACAATAGTTTGTGCACTTATGGTTACTTGTACTAGAATCCTCGTTTGCTCAATTGACCCGGTTCTCAATCCAGATAATTAAATAAGATATTTAAATAAATCATAAAAGACTGTAAGGAGAGGGGGGGGGGGTGGCTAGCCATGTAGGAGACCAGAAGTGCTGAGCAGGAGCTCCTCCGGAGATTTGATCTCTTCTACTTCCTAGGATCATTAAAATTGGACAAAAGCGCAACAAAAAGGCAACCATGGCTTCTGGACCTTCCCCGGACCCAGCGGGACTCCCTATTTCCAATTTTTTTGCCCCTCTGCAGCATTTAAGAGAGGAGGGCTCCTTCTCCCACGCCTCAGAGCTCCTGGATCTTCAGCCGCCGGACCACCATCCCTGAGCCCTACCCGCCGACCTCAGGACAGCCTGCTCCCTCCGACAGGCTCTCGCTTACCTGAAGAGGACCGGAGGACTGCAGATGCGGAGACCGACATCCCCACTCCGCGAGAACACAGGCGCCAACTTCCAACACCGGGCAGCGCAGTGGTTAACACCCGGCAGAGTGGCCATGCGGAGACGGCGCCAACAGGTCAGTGCGGGTCAGGAACCCACCATCCTTCTGCCACCGCACCGATCCCTGGCCTCGTCATGCAGCCTGCACATGGGAAGACCTCTCCAACTTCTCTGGAGGTGAACAGCGGGGCTCCGTTCATCTCACGTGCCTACTCGCACGCCCTACAGGGGGAGCATGGATCCCTCGACGCCTCGCTCAACTGGGCTGCTGAGGGCCCACGGGACGCGGGCGACGGGTCTGTGGCCCTTCCACCCCCCCATACAACCAGCTGGCTCACCGGGGGATCAAACTAGACTGCGCAGTGATAAGCGCCATCCCCTGGCATCTGGGACTCCACTTGTCTCCTCTGACCACCTGGGGACTCCGGGGCGGCCCTGGCCCCCTCCACCAGGTGACCCAGTGAGACCTGAGTGCCCTCAGGGGGGTTATCGACCTGCCCATTTGATGCCTGCAGAGGACTTAGGAGCTATGACCGGGAAACAATGCCCTCCAACTGGGGTCAGATCATACACAACTCAGGGGAACCCTGTATCAGACCTATGGACTCCATTATCCCCATCTCACACCCCTCTCTGCCAGATGGCCCTAAGGGTATGGACTGGTTGGTTGCTCGATGCGGCTTGGGGCGGTGACAGGGCTCTGGGGGAGAGAGACCCTGGATTTTGTTCTACATCTCTGGCCCCTGACAATGCAGGCCTACCTGCCGCCATGACCCCGCCGGGTCTCCTGCGCGGATCCAGGGCTCAGATGGACAGCTTGCTCCAGGCCAATGCCACTTGGATGTCTAGCCCGAACTCCTCTACATGGGGCAACAGTCCCCTGCTCCAGGACGGCGGACCAAAGTCCCAGCCACCTGCTCCACAGAGACCATCAGTGGTGGACCCCTCTCAGACTCTGGGTCTTCTGCCTCCTGAGGATGCAGCACATGCTTTGGCGGCGCATCCGGAGTTGCGTGCCCTCCTCTTCTTTCTACCATCCAAACAGGACTTGCAATTACTGGCACGGGAGATGCAGCAAGCTTGGAGGGAGGAACTGCGCCCAGTCCAATCCAATGTTGCAGACCTTCAAGTTCGGGTCCACCAACTTGAAAAAGCCCAAGAGTCGACTTCTAATCTTATTTCCTCTCTTCAGTCCTCCCTAATGGAGCAGTCCTCGCAACATCTTCAACTTACTTCTCACCTGGATGACTTGGAGAACCGAAGTCAACGCAACAATGTGAGACTGCGGGGCCTGCCGGAATCTGTCCAGCCGGGTGACCTCACTTTCACCATAACCAAATTGTTTAACTATATTCTAGGACGGCCAGAAGGGACTTTCCTTGAATTCGACAGGGCCCATAGAGCGCTATGTCCTCAGAGCACTGACCTCACTCACCCACGGGATGTCATCTACAGGATACATCACTTTGCTATCAAGGAGGAACTCATGCCCCAAGGCCCATTGATTCAGGGGGGATAGATTTAGGGGGGCTCTTTCTGAACTTTTTTCCGGGATCGCACTCGCCCTTTGCGTATGAGAGCGGCGCTTAAAACCTTCCGATCGGCCCTTTCCATCAAAGGAAAAATATTATATAGAGGGGGGTTTTTCCCTTTTTTTCGCCCAGGTAAACATCTTAAAAAAATTCTCCCCCTTCCGTTTCTTTAAGAGGTTTTTGCTATTTTTTTTTCCCTTTTTCGGGATTTCCCCGGAGGTGACCCCCGGGACTGGCACTCCGCATTTATCGGGGAAATTGCTACCGAGCTCCCCAATTTTGGGGGACAATAAAAGGGTTGGCGTACCCAAAGGGGTTTTGGGCCCCCTTTTACCTCAGAAAACCCGGGGGCCCCCCGGAAGTCCCCACCCCGGGGGCCGACGGGAAACCACTGTTTGGGCCCTCGCTTTTTTCGCTCAGGACTTTGCTCACATCTTACCCCTTTGGCCCCCTTTCCCAGATCCTCCCCCAAATTTAATTCTGACGCCCCATTTAAGTCACCTTTACAAACATCCTCCCCCACTGCCCCCGTTTTGGGATTGAGAAGTTTTTTTTTCCCCACTCTTCGAAAATTCTTGCTCTTTTTATAAATTCTCTAAATTGTTGCTCAAAAGGGTTCTAAAGTACCAAGTGACCAGGGGTTTATTTGGTTTTAAACAATGCTCATTCATGGTCCTTTTTGGGTGGTAATTGTTCCCTTTTGCTCTCTGTTTTGCCCTCTTCCCCTTTTCTGGCTCGTTTGGTCCAAGCAGACGACGGGGCCGCCCCTCCCCCAACCCCCTCCTCCTCCCCGACCCCCACACTGCCCCCCTTTTTCCAAACCCCGGCCCCTTTTCCCCCAACCCTTTTGGGGTTGTCCTGGTGGGGGCGCTCTTGTCCGCGTTTGGTTCTCAGATATCTCTGGAGGTTGGGCCCAACCTGGATCCTCCGTGAAAAATCAACCTTTCTCTTTTTCTTTTTTTGCTTTTTTGTGCTTTGTTTTTCCTCATTGCTCTCCTCATCGGGAGACACCCCCACATATTTTTTTAAACCCTTTTTTGGGATGCCAAATGCAGCTGCGGTTAGAGCCCCTGCTTTATTATTCCCCGGGGCCCCCCTTTGGTTGTTAGGCCTTTTTTTTTTGGTTTTTGGCTTTTTTCCCTGTTTAAATTTGTTTTTTTGGCTCTTTGGTAGCTCAAGGAAAACCCGCATGCTCGGGTTAATGGGGTTCGTTTTTTTGTTCTTTTTTGGATACCCTAAAGGGGCGAATTTACGCCTTAAAACCCCCAAAAATTTGAAAAAGGGATTCAATCCCCCCAAAAGAGTCGAGTTTCCTTTTTCCCCTCCCAAAAACCCAGAATCACATTTTGTTTTCCTTCAGGGGGACCCATCTTTCCTTCCTGGCCATATCCAAATTTAACCAACGGGTTTTTCCCCTGTCGGGTGTCATAAAATTTTTTAAGCTCTTGGGCAAAAATTTAGGGGGGGCCTTTTTCTTCCATAAATAAACTCCCTGCAGGGTGAAAGAATTTATGGGGACGCTAGGAGCCCTTTTTTGTAAATGTTAACATTCAGGCCCCGGGTTTATAAAATTTGGAAAAAACTCAAAATTGCCCAACAGGGATAAATTTAAAACCTTTCCTGACCAAAAACCCCTGGGATGCATTTTTAAAGTTTTGCCCAAGGGACAAAATTGGTTGGGGGGAGATCAAAATTTGGGCCCCTTTAAAACCCTCTCCCGGACATCTCGGGGGGGTCGCTTTTTCGTTTGCCCCAACCGCACTCTCAAAAGGAAAAAAAAAATTTAACTGAAATGATATGCAGCTGGTGGAAGTGGGCATTTGTTGAAACCCCAGATTTGGGTTTAAACACCTTCTTTTCCCCTTCCCCCCCAGCTTTGCTGTTCCCTCCGCATAGACATTTTTAAACCCAAACAACACTCCCTTTTTTTCGCTGGTGGTTTTTGGGCCTTCTGGGGGTACATACTTCCCCAAAAATCACGCCCCTGTTCACTGCGACCTCAATCTTCCTCATTATAGAAGGCCTGTATTTTCGTGAAAACTAAACGAAACACAACAACGGTCAACGGATACATTTTTATCTGGAGGACCCAAGTCCAATGGGGGGAAACTAAAGTTTTCCTCTCAGAGAATCTTGATCAACCCAGGAAAAGCCATAAAAGGGGAAGGGGCCGTTTTTAAAAAAACTCCAGCCCCCCTGGCGAGAAAAATTTCGCTGGAGAAAATTTCATAAAACATCTGGTTTTGGAGTCGGCCCTTTAGAGCCGTCATCCAGCCCACACATGAATCCTCCAACCCCATGGAGCAAAAACACAAAAAGATATAGCAACATGCTCTAGCTCAGGGGGTTCAAACCGTTTTTGCGGGGGGCCACATGGGCTTAAATTGGCTTACCTTAAAGGGCCAAAACCTAATTTTAGAACTTTTGGTAAATTAACTTCCCTTAAACAGTTAAAAGCTTTTTAAAGGAGAAAGTTTTCTTTTGGGTACATATTCCGTTACAACACCCTTTTTGAGGGTAATCGGGAAAGAAGTTTAGGCCCAGGCGGGGGGCAGGCCAAGGTGGGGGCCCCCAGGGGGGGGAAAGGCCAGATGGGGGAAAGGCCCACAGAGGAGGCGGGCCAAAATGTGGACCCCACAGGGGGAGGAAAGGCCAAATGGGGGGGCCCAAGGGGGGAGGCAGGGGCCAAATGGGGGAGGCCCAGGGGGAGGCAGCCCAGGTTGGGGGGCCCACAGGGGGAGGCCCCAAATTTTGGTGGGGGCCCCCCAAGGGGGGGGGCAGGCCAGATGGGGATCCCCAGGGGGGGGGCAGGGCCAATGGTTTGGGAGGCCCCGAGGGGGGGGCGGGCCCAAAATATGGGGGCCCCGGGGGGGGGAGGCGGGCCAGATGGGGGAGGCCCAAGGGGGACGGGCCCGGGAAAGGGGGAAGGCCCAGGGTGGGGGCCAGGGCCAAGGGTTTGGGGGGCCCAAGGGGGGGCGGGGGCCAAGGGGTGACCCCCAAGGGGGGAAAAAAGGGCCAGATGGTGGGGGGCCCAGAGGGGGGGGGCAGGCCGGTTTTTTTGGACCCCAAAGGGGGGGGGGCAGGCCAAGGTGGAAAACCCAAAGGGAGAAGGGGGCTAGTGGGGGGAGGCCCAGGGGGAGGCAGCCAGAGGGTGGAGGCCCCAGAGGGGGGATGGGGGCTATTTTGGGGGGAGGCCCGGGGAGGGGGGGGCGGGCTAACTATAAGACCTGGGGGGGGGGGAGGTAGAGGACTACGGGTAAGGCCCCGGAAAGGGGAACCCAAATTTTACCAGCCCCAGTGAACGGTCCCCCGCAGGAGCAGGAATCTTCAAGTCAGTGGGGAAGCTCCTCTGCTCAGCTCTTGCCCGGGCCTTCAGGGGGGGGGGCCCGGGAAGCATTTGAGCGGGGGGGGGATCCATCCCGTCGGGGGCCCCTTCTACTGTGAAAGGGGGAGTTTGCCGGCCCCCCCCCTGATTTCTCAAAACTGTGTTTGGCCCGTCCTGCCCCCTTCCCTCACTGAGAGAACCCCACCCGCTGGGGAAAAGGCACAGCTCACAACAAGGCCGGGCCGGAAAAAACCAAAGGGAAAGGGGGCCCGGGGTTTCCGGCCCGCGGGCCTTGTGTTTGACACCTGTGCTCTAGCTCTTTCTATACCTGCTGTAACAAACCGGGTATTTAGCCCGTGCTCTCAGGGACAAAAGAGCTTTCCAATTTGTTCTCTCTATCAAAACCCCAGAGGGTCGAGTTGCTCATTTAACGGAGGACATATTGAAGGTCTTCCGTGATTACTACTCTCAACTCTATAATCTTCCCTCTATGGAGGACTGAGGAGCTCCACTGCACGCTTATCTAGCTAAGACAACCCTCCCTCCCCTTTCTTCTTAGTCCCTGGCCTCTCTGGAGGAGCCCTTTTCCGAGGAGGAGTTGGCTGCAGCCATCCGGTCTCTTTCCTCTGGCAAGAGCCGAGGACCAGATGGGTACACGGCTCTTTTCTACAAATCTCTCCAGACTGAGTTGTCTTGGCCACTCCTCCAGGCATTAAATGCGGCCTCCGTGGAGTCTCCCTTTGATCCGGCCTTTCTGCAGGCTCACATTGTGGTGATTCCGAAAGAGGGTAAGGGCCCATCGCAATGTCAGAACTACCGCCCTATATCACTCATTAATACGGATGCGAAGATCTTTGCCAAACTGCTGGCAATTAGACTTCATCCACTCCTTCCTGCAATCATGCATCTGGATCAGGTGGGCTTTGTGCCCTCCAGGGAGGCGAGGGACAACACGCTTAAAACCTTTTCCCTGATACATCATGTCCGCTCGCAGAAAATCCAGTGTCTCCTCCTGCCTTTGGACGCGGAGGAGGGCTTTGACAGAGTGGCGTGGCCCTTCCTGAATGGAGCGTTGGAGTCGTTAGGGCTTGGCCCTATTATGCGCGGGAGAATAATGGCCCTATAAACTTCGCCCCAGGCCCAGATTAGGGTTAATGGGCTCTTGTCTGCTCCCCTGATGATTGGAAATGACACCAGACAGGGATGTCCCCTCTCACCCATACTATACATTTTGGCTATGGAACATTTGTTACGAGCATTGCGGGATGATCCCCGAGTACAGGGGATTCGGGTCTGCGGACATCACTTTAAATGCTCGGCTTTTGCCGATGATTTGCTTCTATATCTTGGGGACCCTGTTTCCTCTCTCCCGGCAGCGTTAGAGATATTAGAAGAATATAGTCGATATAGTAACCATAAGATAAATATGACGAAGAGCTCTGCCATGGGTCTTAATATCCTGCAGGCTGATCCTCGTTGAGGGCCGCTTTCTCCCTCTCCTGGGAGGAATCCTCCTCCAAGTACTTAGGGGTCCGTATACCTTAGAATCCTGACAATATCTTTGACCTCAATTTTGCTCCCTTGCTTTCCAGGATTAAACAGGACCTGTTTAATCCTGGGACAAAAAAGACTTTTCCTGGATCGGACGTATAAACATCTTGAAGATGAACGTACTCCCTAGGTTATTGTATCTGTTCCAGGCAATCCCTATCCTGCTCCCTAGAACCTTTTTTAAATTCCTTCGTCGGTTAGTGTCCCAGTTTCTCTGGGGGAGAGGTAGACCCAGAATAGCGGAGTCCACCCTGCATAGTCCTAAGTCTGAGGGAGGTCTCTCACTACCAAACTTTCAAGCGTACTATTTGGCGGCGGTGGCAGTGAGAACCTTAGACTCCTTTGGGGGGTGTTCTCAAACTTTGGGTGTATTTTGAAACCTTGTTATATGGGGCTTCCACTGCAGCTCTCCCCTGGTTACCACCCCAGGTACTGCCACGAGGATTGCTAGTTTGTGTCCCACTGATTGCACAAACTTCGGTCCTGATATACAGGTCCTATGCTTCTGGGGTGGTACTGTTTAGTTTGGGTGGCCCCTGTACCCCGCTTTTAGGCAACCCTGACGTTCCCGACTCTCTCACTTCGGCTCTAGTCAGGTTATTGGAGTCAGATGCAGGGTCCTCAGTGTTTGACAGCATCATTACTTCTGAGACTCTCAGGGAGTACGAAACTTTAGTAGGGGATGACGCCAACCCGACGCACTTTGTGAGGCTTCACTACTATCAGCTGCGTAGCTTATATACTAGATGGAAACGTTTATTTGTGGTGCATAGATCCCTCACTACATTTGAGTTGGGGTGCCTTGGAAGATACTCGGAAAGGAAGGCTCTTTCTGGTCTGTACAAACTCTTGCTTAATTCTCGGACCGTGGTTAAGCTGCCTTTTCAACACAGTTGGGAGAAGGAGCTTGACCGGATCCTCTTGGAGGATGATTGGTTTAAAGCTTTTCAGTTGGCTCATAAATCCTCGGTGTCTTCCGGGGCCCACGAACTTAGCTACAAAATAATCACCAGGTGGTACCGGGTGCCAGTGCTACTAAACTCCTTATCCCCCTCCATTCCTGCGGTATGTTGGCGGTGTGGAAAGGAGAGGGGCACTATGACTCATATTTGGGGGAGTTGCCCAGCCCTGCAGCCATTTTGGAAGGGGATGTTGAACATAATTCACCAGGTTACGGGGATTAAACTCCATAATGATCCTGCGCAGGTGCTCCTGTTTGATATTTCTCTACCCACCGCCCTTCTTAAATCACACCTCCTAGTCTTTCTGCTCCTGGCAGCTAAAATAGTCATCCCCAAACTCTGGCTTTCCGCAGTCAGCCCAACTATAGCGGATTGGATTCGAGAGGTTCACGTCCTCCAGGGGTTGGAGGAATTCAGAACTGACACTCCTTCACGCTATAGTCAATACTTACAGACTAGGGAGGATTGGATCTCCTTTTGTGGCTCGGATCGCTACTTAACCTGCTCCTAGGGAGGGGTCATCCCGTCATGCGTGTGGGGAGGGGGGCCCAGTGGGGATAAGGACTAGTAAGGACTAATTAGGAGGTTGGGAAGATCTGTGAGATCTCTTCCTTGCATTGCTGAGATGTGGTGTGTCCGATGGGCCAGCCAGTGAGAGAGCTTCTTTTCTTGTTAGTTTTCTTTCCGTTGGTTATCCTATAAGGTCTTTACAGGAGGTTGCCTTTCGCATTGCCGGTAACATATATGATCGCATAGAGTTTGATCGTTATTGTGTTATTTTTTTTTCCTTACTTGTTACCTAAGAGTTAAAATTACTTGCTGTGATTACATGTTTGCTTTTGAACACCCATGTTGGTGGGTTCCGATACCCGAGGCACAGGATATAACCTAGTCTTGGAATTGTATTACTGCACCTTGTTGCCTTTATGTACTGTCTGACCTTGCATTTTCATGTCAACCTTATCTCAATACAGCCTTTGAATTGGGAAAAAAAAGACTGTAGGAGAGACTTACCAGTCCAGCTCCAGACACGCCGATCCGACTACGGCACATGCGCCGAACACGCTGGCACCCCTGCGTGTACAGAAGGTTCCACTCGAAAGTACGCATGGCTCATTCTCCTGTGGTGTCCATGGCTACTGAGAGGGCTTGCTTTGTTAGACACATGCAAGCACATCACTCTCCCAAGGCATCCAAGGTTTTGACAGGCGCAACACAAGAATGAATATTCGTGCGTCTTACACCAAAGCCTGGAAGTTCCAATAACTAGTCTCCAGTATCTGCGTTCACATCGCCAGTTCACAAAATCCGCCTGCAATATGACAATCGTAATCAATGCAAGTAGGGAAATGTCTGTATGGAAAAATATGGGATATTAATACCGATTATGTACATACTCCCTATAACATATCCCATATTTTCTGCTGATTGGCCAAATTCTCAATTACAAAAAACTTAGGGTTAATGACATATTCCTAAATCAACCTATGGCACAAGCGAAGCATACACCTCCTCCAAAAATGAGCAGGAGAAAGTGGTGGGTACATGCCTAAATATCAGAAACACTTATTCATAGTGAGTAGAATGTAAATTATTCCTGCTATTATTACTACCACTACCATTTATCACTTTATCACTAACCCTAACTGGCAGAACTGTAATGAGTATAATAAGATATGATACAATAAGAGATGTTATTTTCATTGATGCCCTGGAAAATCAAATCCTAATCTCCATTATTTCCAAGACGGAACATTTTGTCCCAATTTCTCAAGGAGTTCTAAAGTATTTTTATTAACCCCAAATTTCTAGATAAAGCACCCAAAACACAGGGATTAATTTAGACTCTTAGGTTGTAAAGTGCCGAGGTGATAGATCCATTCCTCCTCTTTTCTCGGTCCACTTCCTGAGGGCACCATTTTGGCAACCATGGATGTAGAATCCTTGTATACAAACATACCCCACAAGGATGGAGTTGCAGCATGTCAGACGCACCTGGAGAAACTAAACCTCCCAACAAAACCCAAAGTAAAACAGCCCATGCATTTTCATATTTCAGCCCCAACTATTTTAAATTTGGAGAGGACCTAAAACTACAGCGAATGGGAACTTCAATGGGGTCCAGATGTGCGCCCCAGTATGCCAACCTTTTTATGGCTGAATGGAAGGGAGCGTATCTATCCACATGCAAACCCCCAAACCCTGATGTACCTCCGTTATATCGATTATTTTCATTGTCATCTGGGCTGCGGGCGAGGAGGCCCTAATTCAATTCCATAATGACTTCAATAACTTCCACCCCACCATCAACCTTAAACTTACCTATTCAGAGAGCAAAATCCCCTTTCGGTTTCTACAAAAACACATCAAAGAGCACCGGCTACTCACATCAGTGTACCACAAACCCACAGACAGAACGGCCTACCTCAGGAATGAAACTTCCACCCCAAGCACACAAAGCAATCCCTTATATACAGCCAGGCTATACGGTAAATCGTATTGCTCCGACAAGACAGACCTGGAACAAACACCTCCTGGATCTGAGGACAAAATTTTCTCCAATTGGGATCCAGGACAAAAGTGACGGACAATCAAATAACAAAGTGGCCGCCATCAACAGGGACAGTCTGCTCACAATACAAAGAGACCCAGAAGGAAGAAACGAGTGCCCTAGTTGTAACCTACAAAACCCCCAGCTGGAGATCCTACGAAAGGAACTTAAAACCCGTACTACATAGGGGCAACAGACTCAAAGACATATTTTTCAGTCCCCCTCTCCTTTCCTTTCGGCAAACCACCAACCTGCGGCGTATTATTGTCCGGAGTGCCCCGAAGGCCCCAACAGAAAATGGCACCTCACCCTGCCTGCAGAACAGGTGCAAGACCTGCAGTCACATCCACACCGCTGACAGTTTTACCCGTCCCACAGTTCCCTGCAGGTGAACAGAATTAGGGGGACATTTCAGACTCTGCAAAATGGGCTAAATATTCATGCCAGCTTTATGTCAAACTATGTGTGAACTGTGATGGCCACAAATTACACTTGATGGCTATGAGATAAGACGCAGAATTACTGACTAGTGTTGAGTGATTATGTTGGCTATCGACATCGATCGATGGTCGATAGTCGGCCACCATCGATAGGTTTCGTTTTGTCAATAGTCATTAATCTCCGCATATGACCATTAAAGTCTATGGGTGAGAACAACAACACCTTCGTTCTTTCACCAAAACAGGGCTGGAGATGCTGGAATTAACAGCCACAACAGTCAAATGGATCCTGCTTACATTTAGGCAAATCACTTAGGCTATAAAAAGCCACAGAAAAAAAGTCACACACCATTCACTATCCCTGTCCTTGTACACAGCATGACACTTAAACCTGCATCACCCACATATTAAAAAGTGCCAGAAGGCAGTATGAAATGAAAACCGATCATTTTACTTGAACTGGAAAATTGAATATCCCTGTCTGTGAACGCAGCATGAAAGCCCCAAACCTGCATGACCCCACATTTTAAAAAATGCCGTGAAAAAGGAGTTCTTTCAAACCACCATTTTAGTTTCATCTGGACATTGACTATACCCTGCCTGGGCCACAGCATGACCCCAAACCTGCATACCCCAAGAGATTAAAAAGTGCCGGTGACAAAGGAGTATTTCAACCACCATTTTTTAGTTTCACTGGACATTGACTATACCTGTCCTGGGCCACAGCATGAGCCCCAAAATGCATGACCCCCACATATAATAAAGTGCGTGAAAAAAAAGGCAGTCTTTCAACCACCATTTTAGTTTCACTGGTCATTGCACTGATACCTGTCCTGGGCCACAGCCATGACCCAAACACTGCATAACCCCCAGATTTAAAAAGTGCCGGAAAAAAGGAGTCTTCCCACCCTCCATTTTAGTTTCACTGGACAATTGACTATACCTGATCCTTGGGCACTGACTTGTGCCCAAACATGCATAACCCCCAGATTTAAAATGTGCCGGAAAAGGAGTCTTTCCAACCACCATTTTAGTTTTCACTGGACATTGACTATCCTGTCCGGGCCACAGCGCATGAGCCCACACAAACCTGCTTGACCCCCAACCAATTTTAAAAAGTGCCGGAAAGAGAAAAAAGGGAAGTCTTTCACCACCATTTTGTTTCACTGGACATTGACTATTCTGTCTGGGCCTCGAGCATGACCCAGGGGCCGGAGTGTAAGTGGGTGCGTGAGTGAGAGCCCAGGTGGCGTCAGTAATTCTATTAACACGCAGGTTAAAATGCCCTGTGACGCCAGCAACGAAAACTGTCGTGCTGAAGCAGAGTGCGGAAGCGGAAGTTGATGAACTCCAGCCTTTCCCTCAGTACACAGTCAATACCTGGTTATCGCTTGCCCCTCGTATGAGTGATGGACAATTCGAGCTTCTCTTGGAAATTCAGGTGGTTAACGCTCCTGTTTACACCCAGGTGCCCTTTATATTGGCATTCTTTTTCTATTTTCCTCAACGTGCTGGAGGTAAATGGTTCTCTGTACTTTTGTGTTCTATGTCACCGTTGCTCATTACTCATGTCCTCTGATAACCTAACTTCTTGGGTCAAGTTTTACTGTACATCCATTGTACAATTCAGAGGAAATTTTTTGTAAAAGGCTATTTTGTACATGCAAGTTTTTTAGTACTTTAATTTAGATAACACATTTTTAAAATCGGGATGGAATCCAACCTTGTCTTTGTTTCTCTTCTTTTATTGTATTAATGGGTTGTCTCTATAAAGGGATTGATAGCTATGTTAATGATCTTGCAAAAACAAGTCATCTTTTGCAATATGTGTCCATTAACTGGGTCATTACTATTCCTGTTTCACTGGACACGCACCATCACACGTGAGCCACTCTTGACCATGTGTGAAGATACCAAAAGTTGTTAGAGAAACAACTTTTTTTAGAATAGGGAACTGTTGTATAAGCTGCATGTCACAGCAAAATGACCCCAAAAAATTCAAAACATGGACCCTGAGCCATTTTTGGACAATTGTGATGAAACAAATGCTCACTATTAGAATACAACATTTTCAGAATAGGACACCTCTAGAGAGTATTGTGCATTTCAAAGCTGCTTGACCCCAAAAAATTTTATAAAAATGACTTCTCAGTCCACTTGTTAAAATTGTGAAAGGAGAAATCTGCACCTTAGAAGGCACACATTTCTTTTCATAGGAACCATGATTTTTGCTTTATCTCACAGAATCATGACCCCAAAAAAATTATAATATGACTTATCAGCACTGTTAAAAATTGTGAGGGAGAAATGCAACTTAGAAGCACATTTTCTGTTCAAATAGGACCATGATTATAGCTTTTCTCACAACTACATGACCCCAAAAAATTATAAAAAAATGACTTCTCAGCCTCTGTTAAAAATTGTGAAGGAGGGAAAATGCCACTTAGAAGCCACTTTCTGTTCCAAAGACCATGAATTTTTGCTGTATCTCACAGGCAAACATGACCAAAAATTATAATATGACTTTTCTCAGCCTCTGTTTGTTAAAAATTGTGAGGGAGAAAGAAATAGCCACTTAGAAGAAGCCACATTCTGTTCCAATGGAAAATGATTTTTGCTGTATCTCCACAGCAAAATGACCCCAAAAAATTATAAATATGAGTTATCAGCCACTGTTAAAAATTGTGAGGCAACATGACCCCAAAACCATTGACAACAATGTGAAAAATTCTAAAGATGAAGTGAGTAATTGGAATATGGTTTTGTAATGAAACCTTGGTGTGTCTTTTAGGTATCCTCACAGCATAGCCAGCAAAAATGAACTGTTGAGAATGAGAATAAAAATTGCAGTAAGATAGATCATTTTAAAAATAAGTTTTTCAAGAGGACCATTTATGTTTGGGAGGAATGTGAAAGTGACCGAGCAATCTATTCGGTACCTCGGCAATTGGGGCCACAACATATCAGTAGATCACATGCCTGATTTATCTTGATTGAAAGTTCAAAACGACCACCATTATCTGTGGAAATGCCGGATGCGTTTGTTGTAATGACTCCTTTCACGGCCAGTGCTGAAGGTGCCGACTCAGATATGTCGCTGGCCTGGCTGGCAGGACAACGCCTCCATGGCGTGGCGAAGACCAAGCTCGGGCCAATTCGTCACATTTGGCATACCCAGAAGTCTATTGGGTCAGGAACACATACAAAACATCGGTGTTGACGTGTCGGCTGTGCTATGAAGCAGATAGGTCGTGCACCTTGATCTTAAGTGGTCTCTGGGTGTTTATGTGTGTCTGCATTGCTTGCGTTGGTGAGGTGGGTAAATCAAGATTGCCAGAGGTCACCATTAGGCTTTTGGCAACCTTGCCTGCTGCTGCCGCTGGGCCGCTACTGCTACTTGGACAATGCATGTTCACGTCTCTGGCTTGTTCCCACCGTACATTCAAAGAAAGTGAAGCAAGACGCAAACAGATGTCTCCAGTGATCAATCAGCATGGTCTACTTTTCCTGCATTTGTTACTCTCTTATTTGGGTGGTGGTGGAAGGGAAAGTGTGAGTTTTTGTTTGTACCTGGGATACCAAGGTGGGTGGCACCCTGTAATGTTGTTCATTTTGATGGCACTTAAATGACGTGAGATCATGTTGAGGAAATGGGCAATCCAAGCACTCATGGTGAGAGTTGGAGCTGAGTTCCCAAGCCTCTGGGTTTGAGGTGCATAGCAAATCATCTTCATCATCTGCCTCAAAATTCACGCCAACCTCATTCCAAGCAGGAAGTCGGTTCTAGGAATACCTCCTACTCTCCTCTCCTCCTCCGCTTCCTCCGGTGCACAGCTTCAACCAGCCGGACTTGCCTAAGAATGATCACCTGAGTGCTGAGGTGCCGCCTTGCACTAGCTCTGGACCCTGAACCACTGCCTATTGAAGACCGATAAAATTGAGATACTGTCGGGCTTTGTGGATTTGTCGGAGAGATAAGGCTCCGTGTCTGATCTGTGTCCGTCTCCTCTCCGTCGCGGGCGGGACCTGTTGTTTCAGAGGTCCAACATCGTTCCAGAACTAATCACCTTTACAAGGGGTTTGTGCACGCCCTTTTTTCCCCGGGCCAAAAAAACCCACCTCCCCCCAGGTGGCTAACCCCCCCGAGCCCGCACCGTGCTTGTCAGGCCATGTGTACTTCGTACTGCGAATGGCATTGCGCTGCTGCCACAATCGCTGGAGCTGTGGGGGGTGGAATTCCACGTGTTCCACTCAACAATGAGACGGTTGACGGGGAGGCCGAGCTGACGCTGAACGGCAGCCCGGGGGGGACGAAGCAGGGTGCGAACGGGGGAAGTGGAAACTCAGACCTCAGCCTTCTTCAGCACACCGACCCGGGTAGTCTTTAGAAATTTTTGGACAAAAGGGTTCAGACAGTCCAGGCAAGGGATTGCCCAGCCTACCGATCTTAAGGGGGGCCACAGATTTTCCCCTTATCGAAACACCACCGCCCGGGCAAAAGGTTTTTGGGCACCCAGCCAGCGCTCGGGGGTCTCTTTGCAGAGCCTCCACAGCTCTGACCTGGTTGGACGGTCCCAAAGCAGATAATTTCAACAGGGCCCTGGTGTCTCTGGGCCGTGATGCACCAGAGGACCGGGGGGGAAAAAAACCCTGCCCCTCCCTGCGGTTTTGAAGAGCGTGCGCCGACCCCTGAACCACCGTCCCCCCCAGGACATCCACCCACTCACCCAGTGAGCGCACAGAGTTATACGGTTTGGGCCCGTGCTTACTAGTCCATGTGTCGGGGGTTTAGAGGACTTTTCCGGAAAAGGGTGCAGAAACCCTGAAATTTTTTAGATGACCGTGGCCCCCCAGGGCCAGGGGACGGTTTTTTCCTGGCAAGAAATGCCTCCCCCGGATCTGTTTTGGGGGGCAGGCGAGGGCCATGACGTGGGGGAACCCATCTGTGTCCCCAGTCGGAAAGGCAACTTTTCCAAGGCCAAAAAAGCCTGGAAAAGCCACATTCAGGTTTTTTGGCTTTGGGAGGGTTTGGGGAAGTTTTTCCTTTCTGCCCCCAAACGGAGACAAAAAGGCGGGCGCTAGATTTCCCTGTACGGCGTGCAGGTCGTAAAAACTGGCGGAAGGAGAAGGGTAGGGGGTTTTGGTGGTGCTGGTGGTACTGGGCGAGGTGGGGCTGAAAGCGGAGGCTGATCCCTGACAGACTCTGGAAGACATGGGCAGCTGAGGAAAGCTTGGGGGTGGCGGGGGAAAGGGGGGGAGACAGAGGGGGTGACAGGGTTGGGGGCCGGCGTCGGTTTGGCCTTTTTTGGCCCAATGTTCCCTCCATTTCAACCCATGCATTCGCTCATGTGACTAGACATGTTGGGGTGGTTAACCAAATTAAGGTTCTTTTCCTTCTTTTTGCGTTTTCCGGGGAAAGGCGGCATATGCATCGCTGGGGGTTAATCAGAGGCTTTCTCAAAGAAGGCCCAGGTTGAAGGTCCTGCCTTTTTGACGGCGATAAGCGGGGACGGGTTTCGCTGACCGGGGTGGCGGAAAATATCAGCGGACTCGCACCGCCCTCTCCCTTTTTTGGGGGCCCGATTGAAATACCCCCCTTCCCCCCTGTCCACGATGAAGCGCTCGCAACAAATTTTGCGGAAAAAGACCCGGGGATCCCAATGTCGTTTATCATCATCTAACACAGGGACTTGTTGTCCTGACTTCTGCATCCAGAAAATGCGGGCTACAAGCAAGGGCACGCAAGGCGTTGCCGACGGCCCGGGAATTTTAGCCGATTGACCGGCTTCCCTTCACCCTCCTCAAGATATGGCATCAGTAACTATATGGGCTCAGAGCAGACTAATCATCCTCTGTATCTTTTGAACATCCTTCTGACCCCAACCGCATTTTTGTCATCAAAAGAGGTCTTCTATGACAATGTGATTATCCACAGTGGTGGTACACGAGTTGACATTTGGGCTGCTTCATGTGTGGACGAATCCTGATGATGCTGAAGACGACATTTTGCCATGACTGCGAGGACGAGGAGGTAAGACTGCTAGATGCAGGTTAGCATTAACCACTGAAGGACAGATTGGCGACGATGTTCCGTAACTTAGCTTCGCACAGGAGGGCCGCTGACACCATCGTATGATCAGGCGTGACGGTCCGCAACTGAACGATCCGCTGGCATGTCGTGTTGGATTTGCCAGCACTGTAAAGAGCAGCACTTCTCTCGTTACCTCTATCTCCATGTGCTACCCAACTCTATCTCGCTTACAACCTGCATTTCGCTCCACAAGTTCAAAATATAAAAATTTGAGAAGGTATGGAATGTTTTGGAAAGTCTCTTATGAAAAGGACGCAAATCACGCATTCTCACATCCCTCTAATCAAAACAAATTATGCTGGATTCAAATTTTAACAGCAAGGTGTCAATCCAACAATCTGGACTGGGCAAAAGTGCAAAAACACGTATCTGTTTATGTTTTTTGTATCTAATACAGCTGAATTTTTTGCACCTATCAATTCACCTGTGTGGTGACTATGAGAATTGCTGTTTTAAGATTTACATGGATGCTGCTTCAATGAACAAAGCAGGTGCGCAAAAGTCAAAAAAACACGTATCTGTTATGTTTTCATATAATACAACGGTTATTTTTTCACTTTCACAATTCACCTGTGGTGGACTATAGAATTGCTATTTTAAGATTTACGTGCAAGCTGCGTCAATGAACAAAGCAGGGTGCTCAAAAGTCAAGAAAATTACGTATCTGTTATGTTTTCTTATGATACATACGTTATTTTTTGCACCTTTTAATTCACCTGTGCTGACCTATAGAATTGCTGTTTATAAAGATTTACCTGAATGCTGCGTCAATGAAAAAAATTGGGTGCGAAAAAGCCCAAAAAAAAATATCTGTTTTGTTTTCTTGTTTTTAATACACGGTATTTTTTGCCCTTTAAATTTCCCGGGTGGTGCCCTTAGAATTGCTGTTTTAAGATTTACGTGGAAAGCTCCCGGTAAAGACAAGGCTGGGTCCCGAAAAAAATTTCCAAAAAACCCAATTTATTGTTATTTTTTTCGTATAAAAACTGGTTTTTTTTTGAAACCTTTCCCCAATTCACCTGTGGTAAACCTATAGATTTTGGGGTTTTTTATGATTTATGTGGTTGCTCCCGAAAAATGAAAAAGCTGGGGGAAAAAAATTCAAAAAAAAACTATCTGTTATGTTTTGTAAAATTACACGGTTTTTTTTTTGCCCCTTTAAATTCCCCTGTGGGGGAATTTTTAATTGCTTTTTTTTGTTTAAAGTGGATGCTGCGGTAAAATGAAAAAAGCGGGTGCGCAAAAGCCCAAAAACACGTTCTTTTTATTTTTTCGTTTTATAACCGGGTTTTTTTTGCACCTTTCAATTCCCCTTTGTGGTGATATAGAATTGTCTTTTAAGTTTTTTACGTGGTTGCTGCTTTCAATGAAAAATTGCTGGGTGCGAAAAAGTAAAAAAAAACACGTTTTTTGTTTGTTTTGGGAAAATTACACTGAAATTTTTTCCCAAAAAACCCAACCTTGCTGAATAAAAGATTGCGGGGATTTTTTAATTTAATTGCAAGGTGGATATATCAACACAGGGGGAAATGGGTAAAAATTTTTTTTAAACCTATTGAAAGGTATACTGATAATAAAAGTGGAGTTTTGAGCTAACAAAGAGCCTGATTTTCCCTGGGAAGGGGGTTGTGTACCCTTTTTAATTTCGGGGCTGCCCAATATCCGGGCTTTATTTCAATAAAAAATTTTTAATAATAAAGTTTTTTTGCAGTGAATGTCTTCCCAAAATTTTCTTGGTGAATTTTAAACCCGTGTTCTTTTTTAAGTTTGGCTTGTTTTGTTTTTCCCCCGGGCCCCCCCCCCCCCCCCCCCCCCCCCCCTTGCAAACCTGTGACTTTACAGGGGTTTTAGATGCTGTTTTTTAAAATTCTCTAGTAACTACAAAAAAATCTTAAAATCTCAAATTTTTAAAGAACAAATGTACCGGTAGGCCCCCTTCCAATAATACCAAAACCCTTCTTGACCAGCATTTTTTAGAAGACAATTTAAAGGGAAAAAAAAAAAATTTCGGTCCTAAAAAAAACTTTTATTAATTTTAAATTTAAAAATATCATATCTATCCAAAAAGCCCCACAAGCCCTTTGGGAGGCGGCAAAACCACAGGGGTGGGACCAGAGTGATTTTAAAAAAAAAACCCCTGGTTTTTAAAACCTATTTTTCCCCTCCTAACTTGAAAAAAATACGGAAAATCCCCCCGAAAAAGGGCGTTCCTGCCCGGGGCACCCAACCCAAATTTGAAAAAAACCCCTATTATTCCTCATGGTCCCCCCCAAAACATGTTTCAAATCCATGACATCACAGGGGCCGTCGGGAAAGATAAAATTGGGAACCAAGTATCTGGGTTTAAATAACAAATAAATGGCTGCAATAATCCCAAAACACAAAAATTAAGGGTGATAAATACCTGATGGTAATTACTGTTTGCAGGGGGAAAAAATAACACCCTTTTGTTTACATAAAAAAAAAGGCACTTCCCTTTTGCTTAAATCTGCATAATGCCCCCCTTGTAGGTTTGCAATGCAAAACCCAAGCAAGACCCCCAAGGCTGGGGGGAAGACAAAAAACAAAAAAAAAAAGGGGGATGAGATAAAAAACCCAAACCCCAAAATAAAAAACCCCCCCCCCAAAAAAGCATACACCCATTTTAACTTACAAATTATTTTAAAAAACTGTAAGTCATCTCCCCCCCTTTTAAGGGCATGACAGCGTCGGCGTATGTGAGCGCCAAAAAGTGGGGGAAAGCGCGGAAGAAAAAGGCCGTCGGGGGCGCCCCCGTGAAAATTCACTTAGTGCGCCGGCAAGGGGAGCTCGCGAGAAAGCGTCCTTTGGTTTCGGGCCCCGGGGGCGCAGAAAAGGGAAAACCCCGACGAAACGTGTACGGAAAACAACCCCGGGGGCGCGGGGACTAAAGCAGGTGATTTTAAAAAACTGTTTCTTTTAAAACATTTTAAGGGAAACGCCCATTTATTGGTAGGAAAAAGGACTGATTGTCCTTTCCCAAATTTTCCCCAAAGGGGACAATGAAAAATTTGGTTAGGTTATTGTGCTAAAAAGGTCAAGTTAATTCAAGGGGGTTTTTGTTTTATGAAAGGGGAAAAAAAAAAGGGGGAAAAAGAAAACACCTTATAGATACTGCTGAAACCCAAAAGATTTTTTTAAAACCCTTTGGGTTTGTTTAGAAATTTGGGGGAAAAATGCCGAAGCATTCCTTTTGCGCTTTAATTTGTCCAAGTTTCCACGTCTTTGAGAGGGAGAGACCCGGGATGGGTGCCCCTCCATCTGAGGCTTTTTAGAAATTCCCCCCATTTTGTTGGTGTTTTGCCGTGAGTTTGGGTGAAATCCGTTAAAGGGGGGAATATCGCCTAAGTGCTCCCCTTTTCCCTTACGTCGCAGCTGTCTTGTGGTTTTGCCTACATCCCTCAACCCCCATGCCGGGGTTATCATTTATACCACTGTGTGGTTTTTACAATTGATGAAATTTTTTAATCTGATAAGTCTTTGCCCTTTTGTTTCATTGGGAACGTATTTTTTCTTTTCCAAAAGTCCCCAAAACGAACAGCCCCCGATCTGAAAGAACCGTTTGGTCTAGTAAGCCCCCTTATCTTTTTTTTGGGTTTTTAAAAAAGTGGCAAAGGCCCGGGCCCAGCCCCTAAGTTTTTTTTCCCCTTCTATAGGGATATCGGGGGGCCTCCCCGACATTTCAAACCAAATCGGGGTCCTTTTTAAATATTTCCCAATATTTCTGTAGGGTTGTCTAACCCGAGGGGCCGCATTGCCCAAAAGGTCCCAAAATTGATGCGCGTTTCTTTTCTCTTGACCTGGCTAGTGTGGTTTTCTTGGTGTCAAAAAATTTGGGGCCCCGGGCCCCTTTGTCAGTGCGATTGATATGATTGTTTTAATATGTGATCGGGGATAGCCCTTTTGTCAAAAACCGGGGATTAAAAAACTTTGGCCTCCTTCTTAAAATCATTAAAAGGAAAAAAACCCAATTAAGTCTGGACGCAGATTTTTTCCCACGGGGGATCCCCTTTTTAGGGGTTTTCGGATGGAAACTCTCCCATCGCAGTAAGGATTTTGTGGCTGTGGGTTTTTTTCGGTAGTTTGGTTTTTATTAGCCCCCCTTTCCTTTGCCTTTCCCCCCAATCCCGATATAAAAAGGAATGGAAAAAAATTCGGAAAGAAATCTAAAAACGTAAATCTAAGTTTTAAAGTATTGACATTAAAGTTTTTTCAAATGGGCAAATTTTCTTGTGAGCCATTCCTTTTTGAAAAAGATATCGTCGGGGGGAATTACCCCAACCAGGGCTATATGGTCAAAAAAGGAGGAGGGGAGTCACGAAGCCCACGGACGTCCCCCACCACCCAGGTACAGTTTAGAAAAAAAAGGCCGGGGCACAAAAACCCTGCCATGGTTTTCCCCTGTGGGGTTTAAAAGAGTCCCCATTCAAAACAAGAAAAAATTCCTTGTGAGGGTAAAATCCCAAGGGTTTTCCCCAAAAAAACCCTGTTGTGACCCCCTGAGATGTCCCTTTTTGGGGAAAGAGAGAAAAAAAATTTCAAGGGCCCCGGCATCCCATAGAGGGGGTTTAAATCAAACTTTTTGGGCCTCAAACTCGATACTTGTTTAAAAAAGGCACTCTCCCCAAAATCGTCAATCCCTCAATGCGCTTCAATAGATCCTTAGTGTCCCTAAAAGGTTGGCAAGGTCCCCAAAAAAAGGGTTTGCCGTATGGGGTTTCTAGATAGACCCCCAAAATTTTTTGAAAAAAGGGCCCCCTATCCCAGAGACAAGGGGGACGCCCCTTAAAGGGGGCCCCCCCTTTGTGAATTTGGGCAAAGCAAAAAAATGTGAAAACCCTTGGTTTGTGCGTGGATATTGAATTTTATATTCAATTTGGGGAAATAAGTTCCATCTCTTTTCCCTGTTTTTTAATTTTTTCTTTTATTTCTGTCTGAAAACCCATTGTAGGATCTCTGTTAAACGTGATGGGAATTTTTACCCCATTAGAAGATTTAAGGCAATCCCCCGGTATTGCTGACAATTTTCATCCAAAATTTGCCCCCCTTATCAGGGGGTTTAAAATGCATAACTCGCGGTTCTTTGATGGGATTCTATGCTACCCGTTAAGATTTAAAGTTTAATTGCCCCTTCGGGAAATTTTTTTTTCTTACCCAGATCTTTAAGGACTAAAGTCCAGAATCCCTTTAAATTTGCGGGATGCTTCTGCTACTGGTGGTTCCCTATTACTCTTGGCCCTAAATTTTGGGTAAAGGGGCCCTTTTCCCAAAAACATTTTTTTTGGGGGTAAAATTTGTTTGTCCGAATATTTAATCTTACATTTGCAGCATATCAACGGGACCCCCTTTTCAGAGTTTTCCCCGTCTTTTTTTTCCTGAAAAAAAACCCCTTTTTCCAGTAAATTTTCCCTTGCGAATTTATGTAAGCCCTTAGTCCATGAAAATTAAATTGAATTCACGGTCGGGACAAAGGGTTATTTCCCTTTTACGTAAATTTTCATCTCACCCGATGTAAAAATTTTGTCTGTTTAAAATTTGATAATCTGGATTTTTGTTCTTGGGGGGTTTGCACTTTTGGGGAGCGGGGGGGGAATTTCGTTCGTTTTTTAACGGATTGGAAATTTAGGGTCTAAAAAACGCTGCCCTTTTTCCCCTATTCTTGAGAGCCTTTTCCCCCCCCCCCCACCCGGGTTTTCCCCCTTGATCTCGTCGGGTGATCTAGGGGTCTCCAAACCCCCTTTCCCCTTTTCAGAGTCCCAGTGCTCGGTCTTGTTGAGGAGGGCGTCAGTGGGGGATTTCTCTCCCAGGGGTTCGATTACCTAGGGCACACGTAAGCCTTGTTTTCCCCGGAAAACGTAAGATCCTTAGGGAAAATTTTTACGTTTTTTTCCCTTTTTTTAAAGGGGATGTTGAAATTTGTTTAAAATTCACCTGTAAAAATTTTTTTTTTTTGTCGTTTAAATCGGTTCACTCGAAAATTTTTTGATTTAGGTCAATCTGTTCTTTAAGTTTTTTATTCCGAGATCAAAGGGTCACTTTTTTTTCCCCCTAGAGGGTGCTTAGGGTGGGAATGAGCACCCCGTGATTTTCTTTTTTTCCCCCCTGGGGGGGAAAAGGGGGGGGATTTATTGGCCCCGGGGGGGTAGAGAGATTTACGAAGTCCCCGAGGGCCCTTTTTTTTGCCAATATAATGTTGCGACTTTTTAAAACCCCCCAAAAAAGGGAAGCCAAACCCGTTCCCTTTTTTTTTTGGTTAAATTCCTTTTTTGCCCCAGAGCAGTCGGGAAAATATTTGGGCCCGGGGTATTGGGGGTTTTTCAGAAAAACACCCTCTTTAGATTTAAGAGGACCTTGATCCATAGACGGCCCTTTGAGAGAAATCTGCCCATGGTTTTTCAATTTAAATAATTTCCCAAGGGAAAAAATTTTTACCTGGTAGGTCCCTACCAAATTAAAACCCCAAAAAATCTTGACCAGGCATATTTAGGAAAAACAAATTTTTAAAAAGGAAAAAAAAAATCCCAAAAATTAAAAATTTTATTAAGTTTTTAATTAAAATTCTGATCTAAATTTAAAAAAAAACTCACCCAAAAACTATGGGAGGCAAAACAAACAACCAAAAGGGTGGGGGCCCGGGTGTATATAGAAAAACCCCCCGGGGCCCTATTAAAAACCCCAGCCAACCCCCACCTAACTTGAAAAAAATACGGATAAAGCCCCGATTTTAAAGGGGGTTTCCCGTCCCCAGCCTAAAACCCCATAGAAAAAAAAATATTATTCTCTGGTCCCCTTCCCAACCCTGTTTCAATTTATCCATTTACATCATCAGGGGGCAGGGCTGGAAAGTTAATTGGACCAAGTATCTGGGTTTTTTTTAAAAACAAATAAATTTGGGTGCAATTAATGCCAAAAAAAAAAAAATTTAGAGGGTAGATAAAAACCTTTATGGGAATTTTCTGATGCCCGAGGAAAAAAACATCCGTGTTTTCATAACAAAAGGGACACTACCTTAGCTTCATCTGCATAATGCCACCTTGTGGTTTGCAATGCCCAAAACCCGCAAAACCCCCAGGCTGTGGGAAGTACCAAAAAAAAAAAACAAAAAAGGGGGGTGAGAAAAAACAACCAACCCCAAAAAAACCCCCCCCCAAAGCATACACCCCTGTAAAATTACCTATTGGTTTCCAAAAAATTTTAAGTCATCTCCGCCCTGTAAAAGGGGTGACAGCGGGGCGGTGTATGTGAGAGCCGAAAGTGGCGGGGCGCGGAAAATAAAAGGCGCGTCGCGGCGCCTCCGTGCATCAATAGTGGCCAGAAGGAGGCTGCGCCGGAAAGCGTCCATGGTTTTCAGCGGGCATTTGTGCGCAGTAAGCAAGCCCACGGGAAAAAAGGGACAGGGGCACAACACCGGGGCAGACAGACTGAGAGGTGATTTTAAAAAAAATGCTCCCCGTTAAAAAGTTAATTTAAACGACAAATTTTTTTGGTAGGAAAAAAGGGGTGATTGTCCGTTCCAAATTTTCCCGGGGGGCAATGATTTAAAAATTTGGGTTTGGTTTTTGGGTCAAAAAGGTCAAGTTAAAATTTAAGAGTGTTGTATATGCAAGAAAAAAAAAAAGAAAAAGAAACACCTTATAGATTTCTGCGGAAAACCAAAAAGATCATTTTAAAACCCCTTTGGTGCCTTTGTATTTAGGGGTTTTAAAAGTTTCCGAAACATTCCCTTTTTCAGCAAAAATTTGTCCAAAATTTCCAAAGTCTTTTTGGGGGGGGCGATCGAAAGCCCCCCCCCTCTGGGCATTTTTGAATTTTCCCCCCCAAAGTGTTTTTTTTTGTTTATTCCGTGAGATTGGTGTTTCCCGGGTTTATGGCCCAATTTCGCCCTTTAAATGTCTCCCCAAAAACCCCGTCGCAGCTGTCTTGTTTGGTTTTTCCTTTCATTTTCCCCAATCCAAAAGGCCAAAAGGGTTTTCAAAATATACCCCCAGTGGGGGGTTTTACAATTTTTGAAATATTTTTTAAACTGATAAGTCTTTGGTTAAATGTATCATTGGAGGGGAAAGTTTTTTGTCTTTTCCACAAAGTCACAAAAACGCGGGCCCCCCATCTGAAAGAAAACCCTTTTGGGGCTTTTAAGCCAAATATCTTTCTTTTGGTTTACAAAGTGGTACTGAAAAGAAGTCCCTCAGATTTTTTCCCATTTATATGTTTTCGGGGGGCCTCCCCCACATAATCTTCCCAATTTGGGGTCCATTTTCAATATATGCCCATATTTCTGTTGGGTTGTCTCACCCGAGGGGGCCGCATTGTCAAAGGTGCCAAAGATGGGGGCGTTTTTTGTCTCTTGATCCTGGCAGTGTGGTTCTTTTGGGGTCAACAAATTTGGGCCGGTTTTTGGTTTAGTGCGTTTTTGTTGATTGTCTTAATATGTGATTTTGGATAAAACCCCTTTTTTTAGAAAAAGAGATCCCCAAAACGTTGGCCCCCCTTCTTGAAAACAAATTTAAAGAGAACATTTGTCTGAGATTTGGGATATACCAACACTCTTGAAAAATTTAAATTGACCATTTGAGGACAATACCTAACCAATTTTTTCATTGTTTCCCTTGGGGAAATTTGGGAAACGGACAAAACAAATCCTTTTTTCCCACCAAAATGTCGTTTCTTAACTGTTAACTGGAAGTTTTTTTTAAAAACACCCGCTCATTGTCTGCCCCGGTGTTTTTTTCTGTACACGTTTCGTCGCGTTGCCCTTAAACTGCCCCACGCGGGTGTAACCATGGGGCGCTTTCTCGGCGGGAGCCCCTCCGTTGCTGGCCCCACTTTGTGATTTTCCCCGGAGGGGCCGCGAGCGCGCCTTTATTTTTCCCCCCGCCGCCCGCCCTTTTGGGTCCTTTACATCAGCCGACGCCCGGGCAAGCCCTTACCGGGCGGGGGATGGGCTTACTGTTTTGGAAATTAAAAAGTAAATTACATGGGTGTATGCTTTGGGGGGGGGGTTTGTTTGGGGTTGGTTGTTTATTTTTCATCCCCCCCCTTTTTTTTTTTTTTTGTACTTCCCACAGCCCGGTTTGGGTTTTCTGGTTTGGGATTGCAAACCTACAAGGGTGGCATTATGAGATGAAGCGTAAGGTAGTGTCCTTTTTGGGTTTTGTAAAACACGGCTTTTTATGTTGTCTTGCATCAGTTTAATTTAAACAGGTATTTATCTACCCTTTTTTTGTGTTTTTATTATTGCAGCCATTTTTTGTTATTAAAACCCCGATACTTGGGCCAATTATATCTTTCCGGATGGGCCCCTGATGTTTTCTTTTGATTGAAAATTTTTGGGGCGGGACCTTTAGGAATTTTAAAGGGTTTTTTGGGTTTTTCTATTAGGGTTTGGCTGCGGACAGGGGAAGCCCTTATCGGGGCGATTTCTGTATTTCTTTCAATTTTGGTAGGGGTATGCTAGGTTTATTTTTGGCCCCCGGTTTTTATATATCCTTGGGCCCCCCATGTGGTTGTTTTCTTGCCTTTCCCCTAGTGTCTTGTGAGCTTTTTTTGGGTAGATCATGTTTTTTTAAAATTTTACTTTTTAAAAGTTATTTTTTAGGGGCCGTTTTTTCCTCTTTAAAATTGTCTTCTATTTTTGCTGGTCAAGAGGTTTTGGTTTTATTTGGGAGGGTCCCCCCCAGGGACTTTTTTTCTTGGGTTTTTGATTGCACGGCCCTGGAGGATTTTTTCTCTTTAAGGGGGGCCGGGCTATGGATCAGTGGTTCTTGAAAACTAAAAGTGTTTTTTTTGAGAAACCCATTATTCAGGGGGCCATATCTCCCGCTGTTTTTGCGGCATTTTAAAGGGTTTAACCAAAACATATAGGGAAAAAGGGGTTTTTTTGGGAGGGGGAAAGTCTGCAAAAATTATATTTAGCAGGAAAAAAGGGCCCTCGGGGACTTCGTATTTTTTTGGAAACCCCCTGGGTTTGCAATAAAATCCCCTCCTTCCCCTCCTGGTGGGAAAAAGGACCCCTGGGTGCCTTCATTTTCAACCTCTTGAAA
>JAODAL010049407.1:0-28205 GCA_025379985.1 Phyllomedusa bahiana | reverse complement strand
AAATGAGGAACTTTTCCCTTTTTCCGAACACATCGCCATAATGTACAGCACATGTTCCCAAAGGGCCGTGTTGAAAAAGGCACCTGTGTTTTCACCAGGAACACCCCCTCTGTTCACATCTGCGGGAAGTTTGGAGCCTTTTTGCCATTTAAAACATCCCGACTAGAAGAACAGTGCAGAACGAATTAATTTCTTTTGCCCAAAATAAGGAAAATAAGGCTAGTTCACGGGTAAATGGGGACGTTTTTGCCCGCTTTTACGTCGTGTTCGGGGGGGGTGGGAGGGGGGGGAAACCCGCCGGCCCATAGATATTCATTAACCCCACGGGTGTATACGCCGAAATAATTGACATGTCACTTCCTCCCCAATCCATAGTGCTCTATGAGAACTGTGGTTTACCTTAATTTTGGGTTGTATCTCCCCCGTATTTACGCAGTCGGGCGAATTAGGGGCGAGATTTTCCCCAATAATTGCCTGTGAACTACCAAACAGATCCCATTAAAAGCATTAGAGTCTATCAGGTGCTGTGCCCACGTATACCGATATGTGACCACTTCTTCCTCTGTTGGAAAAAAAAAAGGGAAGGGAACAAGATTCAAAATGCAGATGTGAACACACCCTTTTCCCCTTTATGAATTTGAGAAACCAACAAAAAGTTACTTTCCAATCCTGCACTTACTTCTAGATCTTCCCCCAACCTGCCCCTGATATGTAAAAGGGGCCGCAGTAAATCCTCGAGTTTTTTCATGAAATAGCATCTCAATTGTTAAAAATACTAAAGATTTTCTAAAAAAAAAAAAAATAAATATAATATATAAAACTTTTACCTCTAGAGAATATCAAAATATATAATAGTTCTCAAAATTTACAGTACAGCTATAGGTTAGCATTGGAGATGGGCTTCTTAAATGTACTGGAATAATTTACTTTACACTGCAGCTCTGTGTGTCACCATCATATATAAGGTCAAAAACGGCAACAGTAACCAGAACAGAGTTTCAAGTGAGCATAGTAAATAGGACTTCTGAAAGGTTTCACGTGTTCTGGTACTTTGGGGGCCTTGCAAATGCAACATGTCAGCCAAGATCTGTACTCTAAGGCCATGTGCACACGGCTTATTCACGCCGTAATTGCGGGACGGATTTCGCCCGCAATTACGGCGTATGTGCGGGGGGGCCGGCAGCTCGCCGGCCCCATAGACTTTCATTATCCATGGTGCGGATCCTGCCAGGATAATTGACATGTCAAAACTTACAGAAAATGGGACCTTACTTACTCAAAAAAACAGTCCAATTCTTTGGGGCTTGTTAACAGCTAAATGGTGAACAAACATGGAACCCAGTAGCTAGCAACTTTGCCATTTATGCTGACGGGGAAAAAGATCACATGTGCAGCTAATTGCTAGAGCAAGATGAAAAAACTGCACACCAACTTTAACACCTATTCACACCGCATGCAGAAAAGCCGCAGTATAATCATGGGGAGAATTGCACAGATGCAAAGTAACCAATGAAACAATCACTCAAAACAACCTCAGGGCATAAGGGAGGTGGTTGTCGGTACTACAATTGCATATAATAAGGCGATACAAAAGTGTGCCATAAATATAGATAGGTTGTAAGCCAGCATTGTGTACCACACGTATCTAGATTTATGGCACACTTTTGTATCGCCTTATTATATGCAATTGTAGTACCGGCAACCCCCCTCCTTATGCCCTGAGGTTGTATGAGTGATTGTTTCATTGGTTACTTTTGCATCTGTGCAATCTCCCCATGCATTATACTGCGGCTTTTCTGCATGTTGGTGTGAATAGGTGTTAAGTTGGTGGCAGTTTTTCATCTTGCTCTAGCAATTAGCTGCACATGTGATCTTTTCCCAGTCAGCATAAATGGCAAAGTTGCTAGCTACTGGGTTCATGTTTGTTCAGCCATTGAGCTGTTAACAAGCCCCAAAGAATTGGATCATTGACGTCACTTTCTCCCCGCTCACCGTATTGTGCGAGCAGGGAGAGGAGACGGAATCCATAGTTCTCTATGAAAACTGTGGATTACCGTAATGACAGGGACGGATTTCAGCCGTATTTGAGCGCAGTACGCCGCGCAATACGGACTGAAATCCGCCCCAAAATCAGCCGTGTGAACATAGCCTAAAAGCCAAATAGCTTTCTCTCCTTTGTAAGCCCTGCCATGGGCCCAAATAGCAGTTTGCACTAACATATAGGGTATTCCCGAACTTAGAAGAAATCGCCCAACATATTTTGGGGCGCTTTTTTCAAGAATTCCTTATGGAAATGAATGGTGCCTAAAGAAAATAAAATTTCAAAATCTAGTAGGTGCTCCTCCTATTATTAGGCCTGTGGCTGAGTCAAATAGCACACTAGGGACACATATGGGATATTTATAAAAACAGAAGAATGTATGTAATCAATATTTAGTTTTGTTTCCCTGTTAACATATAAAGTGTTCCAGTCAATAATGTATAAAAAGAAAAAAAAAAAATGAAAATCCGCCCAAAATTTTTTACCTCCACTTTGCTTTAATTTGTGTGAAATGAGGGTTAGACTTAAACACGTTTTTGAATATTTTAAAGGGCACAGTTTCGTAGATGAAGTCATTTATCAGGGTGCCTAACATACAGGTCTCTCAAAGCCATGTTAGAATTGGACTGGTCCCCAAAAAAAAAAAAAAAATAATCTGTGTTGCAAATTTTCTTGAAAATTTGAAAAATTGCCACTAAAGTCCCTTAATGTCGTAAAAAATGATGCGAACACCAAAGGATGTTAGTTATTAACTGTCTTACATGAAGAAATCATTGAACTTTGTAAATGGCAAGTTTAAAATTTTCATAACATTGATAATTTTCAGAAATAAACAAGGATTCTATGGACCAAAATTTCTTATAAACTTAAAGCACAATGTGTCACAAGAAAATAATCTTTGAATCACATAGATAGGTAAAAGTATTAAAGCAACATGTCAGAGCTCAAAACTGGCTTGTTAAGGGATTAAACTATGCATAGAGAGTTAAACTAGTGGTTTCCAAGACCTCTCAATATTAGCTTCCAGCGTTTGCTGGTATCGTGTCCTCCTCCCATCATCCAGCTGTAAAAGACATTTAAGAGAATTGAGAGCCACTGTGTCAGTCAGCACACAATGTCCTGTTCTGCTAGATGCCTATCACAGTGAACACATTAACTCTGGAAGTTCTGCAGTGGGATCTCTCTGCACTAACTACCTTAAAGGGGTTATCCACTTTTTGCAGTGAAACTTTCTGCTTGTGGGAGTGTCAATAGTTTTTCCAGCATATCTTTTTCCCACAACAACCCAGACGCCAATTGGCCCAATCTAGGCTTCCCTTTACAATTATCCATGTAATCCCCCCAGCTCTCTACTTACTGTCATGATCATGGTAATAGCTAGGACTCAATGAGTCACTATGTAAAGTGTACAGAGCTGCAGTCATCATTTTTATGACAGCAGTACACAGCCCCCCAGCTCTGAACTGCTGTCCTCTGCTCCCATTAGTGAGTTCTGCCAGCAGAACTCAAAGATAAATAAACAGTTCCCCATCCCAAATAATTACTCGAATGTAATTACTTCTATTCACTTAAAACTACAAGCTGGAAAGACTGAATGCAGCCAGATCGTTCTCTGCTCAGGTCATGTCTGCTACAGAGGAGTGTTTCCGAGCGGAGCCTGGCTTCACAGCACATCCACCGAGGGTGATGTAGTGTTCATCGAGGTCATGTGATTAATGAACGTCACATGGTTTGTAGTGGATAGCAGGTGGGGAGGACGAGGTTTTTTTTGCCTGTGCTGCACTGCAGGACAGGTAAATAATATTTAATAAAAACAATAACAACAAATAAAAAAAGATAGTCCCAGAAAACCCCTTTAATGCTTCACAGTGGTTAAAGAGGTCCTAATCCTGATGTATGCTTTAGTAAATAAATGGATTCCCCATAAATAATTTTGGAGCATATTTCCCCAATTCTCTAGGTTGTATGGTTCTTTGCTATTGCTCCTAGAAATTTAGTACCAATGGGGGAGGTAGGGGGGTGGTGTCTCTGCACAATATGTCATCTGTCCAATCATTCCTGACAGTCAGAACTGGAATGGTAACGCCCATCTGACAGATTCAGTAATACATTTCTAGAAGGAATAACAGAGGAACAGCAAAACGCAGAGTTGTAAGAGAAGATGGTCCAGAATTGTTATATCACAGGAAACACAACACACTAAACCAGACAATGTCAGGAGATACCACGGGTCTCTTTAAAAACAAGACTATGTAGATTAATACTTACTTTTATATCTTTAATCTTCTGTTTTTCAAAATTGTCAATGGTTTCTTCCAGCTGCCGGCTTATTCTGGCTGCATCCATTGTAGCTCTCTGTAGTTCTGTTTCAGCCTTAAACACAGACATTTCAAGTGGGTCACATATGACTTTGTTAAGAAAAATTATAGAACGCAAAAAAAGGAAATAACTGAAGGTACAACAAGGATGTTATAATACATAGACAATAGATACCTTTATTTGTTCATTTAAAGTGTACATTCTTAGGGCGCGTTTACACGGCACAGGACAAATACCAGTCGGATTGCCGGCCGGTATTTGTCCTGTTTTGCACCGGTCCCCATGGCCGCGGGGGGACGGCTTTTCTCCGAGATGACTGAATAAGCCCTCCCGCCCCCCCATTGAGAAGCACATCTCCGTCCAGACAAAACCGCCGGGGCGGAAAACCCGGCAGTGGGGACTGCTGCACGGGTTTCCATAGAGCACAATTGTGCTAATTTGGCTGGTTTTCAGCGGTCTGAAAAACCGCAACCGTCCGAAACCCGTGCAGTGGGACATCCCCTTACCTGGAATTCAATAGCACTGATCTACATGTTCAGTCAGGAAAGAACAACATACTTCCTTATAAGTAGCAAGGATCTGAGTGATGCCTCTCTGCCGAACTTAACATATATCAATAAGGCTATATTCACACAGAATAACGTAAAAGCGCTGTGTAAAATACATCTAACACGCACCCAAAGTGTGCGGTGTTTGGATGTGTTTTAGCTGCAGCAGGATTGCACCCTATAGTTTTAAATAGGGTGTCTGCTGTGTCAAACCAATCAAGAATTGACATGACCATTCTTTGAACGGATCCGAAAAACGCATCGGTGATCAGACGTCTGAACGCCGATGCGTGTTTTACATGGAAAGCAATGCAACTCACTCAGCACATTGTTAGATGCGTATTTGGGTCCATTTAGGGTCCAAAACACGGATCCAAACACGCATCTAAGAAACGCCGTGTGAACATACCCTAAGTGTTGTCTTACTGATTGTACAACTTTAAGGCTAGGTTCACACTAAGTTTTAACATAAGTGTTGTAGGGAATTTAAAAAAAAAAATAAAAATAAACATATGCCTAAAAGTATTAAAACATACTTTTTATTATGTATGTCAAACATATGGGGGTACATTAGTATACATAAAGCAACTTTTTAGTCATACATATGCATAAAGACAAAGCATACAAAAAACACACATTTGACGCATGTAAACGTATACCATTACATTTGCATGTATTGCTCAATGATATCAGTGCAAAAAAACAAAAGAGTATAACGCATACATTTTTTTTTTTTTTGCAGGACACTATGCTTTTCTGAATCTGAAAGAAACAGCATGAGGATGCAAACAGAGTCATACGTAGTCATAAATAGACTCCTTTGACTTTACTTTTGACTCATCATTGTCTATGGATATGCCAAACCATACGTCCCAATACTGTTTCTTGGTATCAAAATGGATACGTTTTACGGAAGCCATAAAGATCGAACCGGCCCTTACACCGCTCCATCATACGAAATGTTTTACAATAAAGGCTTAGGTTGATGGCAACAAGGAATCCAGACAAACAATGACCTGCGATGGAATTTTAAAATTCACGAGATGTCAATTTTGGTCATGGACAAGCTGCAGATTATCCCAAATTACTTCAAACAGCAGGGCAAAAGCTGCAACAAATCTGCAATGAAAGTTTACTATTGCTAATTTGGTTGCTGATCCACTATTGCGGATTTTAAGTCCATTACTTGAACCCACATCAAAACTTGTAGTGACAAATCCAAATCAAAACATGCACAATTTGGTGCGGATTTGTGGCTTTACCCATGGAAACCATGCAGATTTCCGCAGCAGCATTTCTATCCTGTGTGCAGTAAACCTTATGGTTCATTACGAAGCAAAACTTCAATGTAAATCACAGTTCTCTATTCAACTATATTGATTATTTGATTTGAGTCTATGCTTTATGAATAATAACAGTTACAACTTGCTACCATTGCTGCTTGTTCCAAACTGCGTACCTGTCCAGTGCCATATCTGCAAACAGCTTGACCAGGGCAACACATTATCAAGTTGAAGTCCAGAAATCAAGGACAAGTCATATCTCATACTTAATGAACCATACCTATTGCCAGGGCAATCTGAATATAGAGCAAAAGCGAGGTGGGGGTGTGAGCTATATATGCAATCTAGCTAGCTACCTGCTGTAAATTTTGCCTTCCAATAGTTTGGATTTTCTGATAACCCACCCTCAGCGGCCTCAGCATACTGCATTATCTGAATCTTTGGGTACATCTACATGCAATGGAAAATTTCACTGCAAATTCTGGGGCAAAATCTGTCCATTTTACATATAAAATTTAGAATTGAAATGCTGCGGATATGAAAATCCACACCACTTAATTCACATGTATGTTCACATGGCGTATTTGGAGGGCGTACTCTGGAGTGCAGTTGTGCTGCAATGCGCCTGAAGTATGACCTGTAAATACAGTGAAAGCATAGCACTCAGTGTGTGCTATCATTTTATGGCATATTCTTGGAGAAAGTGAAACTAAATGGGGGCTGGAGCGCTGTTCAAAGAACACGCTGGCCAACGCGTACTTTCAACAGCAGGCGTATCGCGGAGAGCACAGGTACCCGCCGCTTTACACCATGTGAACATACATTAAAGGTTTTTCTGCAGTTGTTACATACACTGTACTGCAGATTTCTTTACTGCAAACCTGCAAAAGGGTAAAAACCCCTTTTTTCGTAATGGCATTGTAAATCTATACAGGCAAATAGACACTTATTTTTGGTTGTTCACGTGCAAAACAAGAAGAGACCCATCCTGTTCCAGAAACTCATAAAAAATAGGGAGCACATACCTGTGACTTAATATTGGTTAAGGAAAAATCAAAAGAAATTTTTGCGGTTTTAAAGTTTGGTCACAATATGAATCAGTAAATGTATATGGTACAAGGGTCGTAATTTCAAACTACCACAGTCATGTTACTAATATTAAGCTTAGGTTAACCTTCGGACTCGCTCCCATAAGGGTGTATTTACACAGCACAGTACTGTTGTGGTTAAAAACGGCCATTGAAAAAATTTTTATGCTTCAAAAAACCAAAGTAAAAAAATTTCAGGGAAAAAAAACCCAAAAAAATGTGCTTTACCCGCAAAAAAAAAGTGTCAAAAAATGGGCAAAAGTGGTAAACACAATGCAAAAAAAACGGAACTGTGTAAATTTCCTTAGTTAAAGGGGGAAAGGGGCTTTCGCACTGTGAAACCCGGGCGGAAAATTGTGCTTGTAAAAAGTTTTGGGGCGGAAAAAAACCCCCAGAAAAGGAAAACCCTGCACGGACGCTGCCGATTTTTCCAAAAACACCATTTTGCTAATTTTTTGGCGGTTGCAAAACCGAAACCTAAAAAGCGGGCCAAAACCCTCAGTGGGCCTGCCCTTAAGATGATGAGCTGTAAAAAAGCCACCAGCTGAATTCAGGTTTTTCCCTTTATCCACGTGTAGCCCTTTCGTGAAAAAATCCCCCGTAAAATACACCACCAGGTGCTGCCCTCTTTTTTTTTTAATTTATTTTTACTAAAAAAGTCATTTAAGGGCTGATGAAAAAGTGCACTGCCCCCTTGGTTCCATTAAAAAAAAAAAAAAAAAAAAAAAAAAAAACCCCTACCCCCTTAGGGGTTTTTTAAAACTTTTTTGTATTATTTTTTTTTTGGATACTAAAGGGGTTTTGTGATTTGGGATTTTTTAAAAGATGTAATTAATGCGGGGTATATTTTATTTATATAAAATCCCCTAAGGAAAAAAGTTCCCCTTCAAGCAGCAAATAACTTTCCCTTTCCTGATGCTTTAGGACCCTTTGTACGGATTATATATACAGTACTGCCTGGATGTCCGGGTATAAATGGAGGAAAGGATAAATAAATTTGTCGATCTGAGGGGTTTTTCCTTGACGAGCTTCTCAAAGCTGCCCATCTGTTTGGTTCCTATTCCTTGCATTTAAAGTCACTTTAAGATCCTCCTGTGAGGGGAAAAAAAAAAACAAAAAAAAGGGGGGTTTTTTTTAAAAACCTTTGGCAAAAATTGGGCTTAGGAAAAACCCAAATCCTCTGGGGCCAAAGGGGGTTACTCCTCGAACCCCTGGGGCAACTTGTGCACCCACGGGCACTTTAAAAGGGGGGTTGTTCCCACAAGCGCACTTTCGCATGGGGGGTTGACTCATCCCCCCCAACCATGACCTGACCCTTCCCTGAAGAATGGGGTTTTTCCCCCCAACTTGGGCCCGTCCCCCTTATTTCATTTCAATGGGAATTCCGAACATAGACAGGCTGTGGCCCCCTAAAATTCAAACTCCAATGAAAAATGAAGGGGGAAGGGGGGGCCGAAAGCACCCCCCCTTTTTTTCTCAAAGCCAGGTCCAATTAGTTAGAAAAAGTCCTACTGAAAGTCCCACTTTTTGGCACCCCTTTCTTTAGATAACACTTTAGAAACCTAACGCTCACATTTTTGAGTTTAAAGGGGCCGTACCCAAATTTTTAAGTAAAAAGTAGGTTTGCGGGCTCCCAAAAAAAGAAAAAAAAAAAAAGCCCATATTCACCTCTGTATCACACTTTTTTTAAAAAAACCCCCAAATCTTTTTCCCCCTTTTCCCCCGGGGGCCCTTCGTTGTTTTTTCCAGTTCCCATTAATTGCTGATTTGCACACTGCAGCCCCAAATTGGCTCCAAAGTTAAAATGACATTGCCCAACGTCACCATTCAGGGCAATGTTTTTTATTTTGTTACAGGAGCAGCAATATCCCTTTTAATTAAAAAATTCCCGGGGAACCTCTGCTACAAAGGGAGCTGGGATAAAGGAGGGGGGTTTCTGATTCCTGCATTTAAATTTCCTTTAACACCTGGCATTCACAGAAGGGGGGGACTTTTAATTTAAATGGGGAGCAGGGCTGCTCTTTCCTCGGTTAGCCCCAATGATAAGATTGCGGGGTGTTTGCAAAAAAAAATATAATAAAGGGAAAGGGGTGTAAACCCATCACACCCCCATTGTGGTCAGTTAACCGTGGGGGGGCTAAAAGAAAAAAAAAATAAAGTTCAAAACCCCCTTTTGCCATGTTATAAATAAAAAAAACATTTACCAAAAAAAATTGCTTTTTCCATAAAGCCCAAATTTATTAAAATTGGAAAATCCTGAAATCCCTACGCAAACACCTTTGGAAAAAAAAAATTTCCCAAATTTTTTTTTTTGGGGGGGGGGGGGGGGAATTTTCCAACCCTTCCCTCAAAAATGGTTTTTTTTAAAATTAAATAAAAAAAAAAACTCAAACACTCTGCATAAACCAAAAACTTTCCCAAACCCTTTGCACCACACAGATAATGTGTCATTTATACCAAACTGAACTGCAAAAGAAAGAACCCACTGCAAAAATGGCGCAGTTAAGTTATTCACATCTCACCCCACATAGAATTTTTTGGAAGGTTTCCTAGTACATTATATGGTCCAAAAAGGGAACTTTAAAAATTTAACTCCTTTTTTTTTTCATCTCTGCCTTCCAAAAGGACCCCTTTAAAAAAAAGGTTTTTATTTTTCCCCTTTTTTAAAAAACGAGAAGAAATTCCCCCTTTCAAAATGGCCCGCCCCCCCAATTGGCCCCCTAGGGGGGGGGAATCCCCCCCTTGAAAATTTTTAAAAGGGAAAAGGGGGGTGGGGGCCCCCCGCAAAAGGCCCATTAATTTCCCTCCCCCAAACCACTTCTTTTGGTAATAAACCTCCAAAGTTGAACCCCCAAAAATTTAAAGCAATGAAAAAAAAGGAAAACCCTTTGGGGGGCCAGCGCCCCAAACGCCCCTCTAAAAAAAACTCTAACCCCCCCCATAAAAAAAATTGGTAAAGAGGAAGGTTTACGTTTGCTTTTTGGGGGGGGGCACAACCTACAAACTGGCTAAAAAAAACTTGTCCCCTCCATGAAACCAAATTTTGGGAATTGGGGAAGGGCCAAGCACCCCCCCGCCCCTTTCCCCCCCTCCTTACAAAAATTAAAAAGAGCCACCCCCCCCGCGGGCCCTAGAAACCCGATCGGCCAGCAAAGTATTTCCCGTAACGGTGCTACCCCATTACGTTTCTTTTTCAACATAAAAAGGGAAATGTTTTTCCCAGGAAAATTTTAAATTTTTAATGGTCCCAAATCGGTGTAATTTTACATTTTTTGGAAAAACCCCCCCAAAAAAATATTTGTAGGTAGAATGGCGGAAAAAAAAAACAAAAACCCTCCCATTTTGGGGTCCCAAAGGTTTTGGGTTGGGTTTTTTTTTTTATTTTTTTTAACGGGATTTTCACTGCCGAAAAAAATAAGTAAACCTAAAACCTATATTTTTGCAGGAAAACAAGTTTCCAATGTTTCCCAAAACTTTAAAAAAATTGTTTTTGTTTTTTTAACTACAAATTAAATATATATAGGTTTTCTCAGGCCAATAACGCATTCATTTTTCCATCTCTGGAGCAGTGGGGGTTTGGGTTTATTTTGGGCCCTGAAGTTTATTTTTCGTTTGGTAAAAATTTTTTGGGGTAACGTATATAACTTACAATTAATTTTTTTCATGAAATTGGCTTTGGTATTCCAATCTAATCTTTATCAAGGCCGTGCGGGAAAACAAACAGCAGTCTTTTCCCTACTATTTGTAAGGGAACTACCCAGAGTTTTTAAAAAAAACCCTTTTTTTTTTAATTTTTTTTGCGGAAAAATTTAGCTTTTTTAAGCTCTGCCTTTAAAGGATTTTTAAATATTTTTTAAAACAATAGAGAGGGGCAAAGATTAGAATGAAACTTTTAACAAAAAAAATACTGACACAAAAAAACAATAAAAAAGTTTTCCCAGAAAGGGCGTTTAAAAAACCAAAAAAATACCATAAAATTTTTTTGCTGAACACATAACACCCCTTTTTTCTTGTAAAAGAAAGGACCCTCCTGAACACAGCTCTTTTTTTCCCGAAGATGGTTTGGGTACAGGTTTTCAAAAATTCCGTAAAACCCAATGGGATAACATCCAGGGGGTGAGCCCCTCTAACTCCCCAAATACAATAAAAAACTTTTTATTTACCAAACCCTTTTAAGCTTGATTATCGCTCCGTAGCTTTTCAGAGGTTCAACTACTTGGCCCTTCAAGTCTTTTCCACCTAATAAAAAAAAAATTTTTCACTTTTTTCAAGCAAAAATTTCATTTTTGAAAAAATTTGGATGACAACATTTTCTTCATATTTTATTAAAACAACCAATATCATCACATAACGCAAAACCCCCCTTTAAACCCGAACGCCTAAAAAAATAATAATAAACCAAAAACTTTTTTTTTTTTTAAGTTTTTTCCCTTTCCTTGGTTTAAAACATTGGAAAAGCTTTTTTTTTTTTTTCAGACCGGGTTTGGGGGATGGGCCCTTCGGGTTTTTTTTCCGAGACAATTTGTACTTTTTGGGGGGAAAAAATTTTGAAGTTCATTTTATAAAAAATTTGCATTTTTTTTTTTGGGTAATTTTTTTTTTTTTTAAACACCATTCACTTTTCACACAAAAAGGGGTTTTTTGTCTCACTACAAAATTGTCATTTTAAATTAAATATCTTAAAAAAACAAAGCAAGTTTGCAAAATTCAAAAACCAAATCTCCAACTGATTTCTAAAATTAACTTTTTTTTTAGCCTCCAGAGGCCTGGGGGCCTCTAGGGTTTCCCGGGCCCTTTGTTTGTTCTCCCTGATAGTTTGTATTTTCCGGGCATCTTTAAAGGGGACTGGGGGGAGCGAGCATAGCAAGTTTTAACCCCCTGCCCTTTCTCTCTCGGGGCCCCCCCCTCCCCCCCCCTCTTCCCCCCCCCTTGGGCACAAGCATTGTTTAAAGGAGAAAGGCATAAAAAAAGGCACCCCCGGTTTATTCCCCTCCCTTGGCCTTTATCTTTTGTCTCAGCCCTAATTTTTATTCCCCCTTGGCGGGCCTATTCCCTTTCCTCCCCCAATTTCGTATTTCCAGCCCTTAGGTTGCCAAATTTAAAATTTCCAACTCACCTTTTACCCTAAAAAACCCCCCACGGGCTGGAAAAGTGAAAAGTTTTCCCCGGGCAGGAAAATAGTAAATTAAAGCAATAGAAAAAACAGGCAGACAAAAAAATTGAGTTTAAAAACCCCATAAAAACAACGGGGGCCCCCCACCCCCCAAACCCCAACCCAAAGCCCAAAGAAAAATCACAAGAATTTATTTGAACCCGCCCCCCCCCTCCCCAAAATTCCCTGTTCCCTTTTGGAACCCCCCCAGGGAAAATCTCCCGGGCCCCCTTGCGCTCTGTCAAAAGGGGGTAGGGGGTTGAGAGAAATTTTTTATTTTGCTTTTGGTACATGGGGGAAATTTCTTTTGGGAAATGGTACAGCGGGGGAAAGGGAAACTTTTTTAAACTAGATGTTTCCCCCCTTCCAAAAAGGGCTTTTTAGAAACCCCGGGACCCGGCCCCGCAGAAAAGCATGACCCCCCAGATGAAGGGAGGGGGAAAAGGAACCTCCCGGGGAACCCGGGTCTCCCCCCCTGTTTTCAAAACCCAGCTCTTATAAGACAGCACCAAGGGAATTTAAGAAACCCCAGTCGGAGAAAACCCCCTTTTAAATAACGTTTTAGATTAAATTCACAGTTATTAGGGTTTTGGGGGACACCTAAAAGTGGGTTTTTTTTTTTGTGTGCGTAAAAAAATCAAAATTTAAATTTTTTTTAAATTTTTTATTTTTTTATTTTATTTTAAAATTTTTTTATTCTTTTTTTTCCAAAAAACACATTATTTCCCCCTTTTCAACGGTTTAAATTAAAAGCCGAAAATTTGCGACCCGGTTGGCCGCTTTGGGTTTTTCCCTGGGGGGCCCCCACCAAATTTTCCCCCGGGCCCGTGATTGGGGGCCCTTGAAAATTTTAAATGTCCATTTCCCTCCCCGCCCCGGGGGGATTCCCCCCCGGGGCTGGGAGGACGCCCGGAAAACCCCTGTTTCCCCAATGGGGAAATATTTGGATTACCGGGAATTAAACCGGGGCGTGGAATGGGCGCCCGGTACTACAGCCCCAAAACCGGCGCCCCCAGTCCCGCCCCCAAAACCGGGGCCCAAAAAATAAGCCGTTTTAAAAACCCTTGGTTTCCTTTTTGTTTTTTTATTAATTTTTTACCTTTTTTTTTTTTTGGGATTTTCCCATGAAGGGAGAACGTTTTTACATTTTTTTTTTTTTTTTATTTTCGGCTAAAAACATTCTACCCCTCAAACCCGACCCCATACACCCAAAGGGGCGTGATCTGGACACACACGGGTGTGCCCCAGGTCACTGGTTTTTTTAAATACACAAAACAGCTCTGGGGGCCACCTAGGCCCCCCAGGGCTGACGTGCACTTTTTCCCCAGGCCTGGTGGGTAACCGGTTTTTCCCATCCCCCCACAGAGCAGGGAAACCCTTTATTCCCCTGCGGAAATGCACCCCCCCCCCGCAATAAAAGGGTTTTTAAAAGCACCTTTTTTTAAACGATCACTTGTCTGAAGGCCAATGTGTGTTTTACATTGAAAGCAACGTAAATCACACTGCACATAGTTAGATGCGTGTTTGGGTCCGTTAAGGGTCCGAAACACGGATACAAACACCCATCTAAAAACGTATACCAACACGGAGTCAACACGCCGTGTGAACGTACCCCAAGTGTTATTTTAGAGCAGGGGTCTTCAAACTGCGGCCCGCCAGCTGTAGGAAAACTACAACTCCCATCATGCATTTATAGAATCAGTGAACAGTGGGCATGATGGGAGTTGTAGTTTCCCAACAGCTGGAGGGCCGCCGTTTGAAGACCCCTGTTTTAGAGTAAGACATACTGTGTGATAAATGGGCGAGTTCCCAAAGAAACCTCCATACCTCTGCCTGTCGATAATCCTGAAGTTTGGCAAGTTCATCGGCAAAACCCTTCAGCCCATGCTTTAGATTTGGCGTTTCGGTGTCGGCATACACATTGACTTCTCTGACCAGGAGATCAGCCTTGTCCCGTAGCCTGGCAGTTTTACGGACGTACCCGGCATAGATTTGGCACAGCTCTCCAAAGTGCTTTTCCACATTGCTGACTGTTTCTTGAATCTGTCTGGTCTGATTGTCTCTGGAGTAAGAAAGAACAGGGAGTGGTCAGGAGCATCAGGAGAAACGTTAGGATGTAGTAGGTTAGGAGAATAAACCTTGTAATGATAATGAGACTCATTATGGCCGGGAAAATCATTTGTCGATAAGGCCAAGTATATATGACAGAGAAAAGACAGAGCTTCCCTTCTGAGATGCCCCCACTGCCAGAAGAGCAATGCCTTGAGGAAATCTGGTGGCATCTCCAACATTCAGTGACATCTAGGATCCAGGTTGATGAAAAGTCTTGCCCATAAAAAGTAAACCCTAAATTCACTTGAGACTTAACATTTTAGGTCCAGTGAATTTAGGGTTTACTTTTTATGGGGAAGACTTTTAATCAACCTGGATAACCCCATGCGCCAGTCACACAGATACAGGAGGCTTAGATATATAGCAGGCTGTTCGGTTAATAGTCTAGCTACTTCTACTCATTGCTGCTCATTTTCTTCCACAATTGGAAAATTAGATCAAATACTTCATTCCAAACCGCTTGACCCTACAAAGTCTCTAGAGAAAGGAAGCTACCAGTATCACAGGTGACTCCCCCATACCACAGCGACAGCAAAAAGTCTGATGAAGGTCAAAACATGTTGCGATGGTCGATCGTTTTTGTTGGAAACAGTCATATTCTTGTCTGTCTTGTCTGGCCAGCCGACTCCCATTGACTTTCACTTTCCCTGGGAAAGACGGCAGGTAATCATAGCTCCCAATAATTTCATCTTCATGGATGACAATGCTCTAACTCATTGAGGTCCCATCATTAGGGAACGGCGGTTGGAGACTGGGGAACCTCAGGTGGAGTGGCTGCACTTTCTCCAGACCTGAACCACCTAGAAAACCTGCAGGATCAGCTAAGTCACCGTGTAGACGCTCGTACCTCTGTACTCCTGACCCTCCATAACCTGAGGGGCGCTCTTCAAGGAGTGGGGTGCCATGCCTCAGCAGTCAACGCGACTTGTGAACAGCATGAGACGTCGTTGTCCAACTGTAATTGACGCTCAAGACCACATGACACGTTATTGAGATATTGACATTTTCTGATGGTGTAGACCCTCCACTGTTGTTGGCTGTTTGAGGTGAGAACATCAACATAAAATGCCACTATTTACATGGCCTCAGGATAAAACATCAATGGAGTGGGACATTTTTACGGTTTCCATAAATTTCAAAAAACAAAACCACAGAAAAATGGGACAAATTACCAAAAAACTACAAAGCCACACTAAGGCTATGTTCACACGGCTTAATTGCGGGACGTAATTTCGCCCCGCAATTTCGCCGTTGTGGACGTGGGGCGGGGCGGGAGCGGGGGAGTAAAACAGGGCCGGCACTTCGCCGGCCCATAGACTATCACTGCTAGCGGCGCGTATACGCCGCTAGAAAGTTTACATGTCAATTATCTCCCCGCCCGGCGGATTCGCCGGCGGGGAGAGGAGACGTAATCCATAGTTTCTCTATGAGAACTGTGAATTACCGTAATGAATGGGCCGTTTTCGGCCCGTAATTGGCGCACTTCGGCGCGTAATTACGGACCGAAATACGGCCCATTTTAAGCCGTGTGAACATGCCTTACAGCTCAATGGCTGGTGGATACACTGAATACCAGCAGCAGGCATCTCTGGCCCTTGTGCTGCATGGGAAAAGATAAAAAGGTGCCATTAATTAATGAGCAAATGCTCTAGATACTAGTTCACACCAGCATGCAAAAGCCACAGTATAACACATGTGGAGACTGCAAAAAAATGCAAATAATACCGATGAAAATTGCATATAGATAAGCGATACAAAGGGTAACGCCATTTTATACAGTTACACCATGCTGGGTTTCAGCTTATATCACCCACAAAAAATATTTTGATATTTTTCCAGTATGTTTTCTTTTTGCCCTAAAATACTGGGGAGCTTAGGGTACAAGTATTTTGTGCAGTGCACCTTCTAAGTGCTGGGCAGCTTGCCCATTTTTTTGTGGGTGATATAATCTGAAACCCAGCATGGTGTAACTGTATAAATGGCGTTACCCTTTGTATCGCTTTATCTATATGCAATTTTCATCGGTATTGTTGCATTTTTGCAGTCTCCCCATGTGTTATACTGTGGCTTTTTGCATGCTGGTGTGAACTAGTACTTAAAAGCATTTGCTCATTAATTAATGGCACCTGTTATCTTTTCCCATGCAGCACAAGGGCCAGAGACGCCTGCTGCTGGGATTCAGTGTATCCACCAGCCATTGAGCTGTAAGTGTGGATTTTCCATAAATTTCACCCAAAAGCCCTGAACTTTTTGGGATTAGTGATAGTAGTACAGTAGATATATATATATATATATATTATATATATTATTTATATATATATATATATATATATAATATATATATAATATATATATATATATTTATGCGCTCCTGTGCTTCACTGACCAATGTTTCGGCTCAGATTTTTCCAAGGCTTGAAAACTGCTAAATGGAAGAGCTGAAACGCTGCAGAATTAGGAGTCAATAAAGCACAGAAGTTTTTTCCCCCCCATTTTTGTACTTCTGGAGTGCTGTGGCTTCTTTTTGCTAAATAGACAGAGTACTGTGCTAAACTTTTAGGGCATGTTCACATACCTGGGCCCAAGCACAAGGTGGGGGCGGCCCCACCCACTTTCGTTATCCCTGCCGCGTATACACTGGAGTGAAGTGGCATGTCACCTCTTTCCCCGGTGTTCAATACGTGGCTCTATGAGAGCTATGATTACCGTAATTACAGGACGTATTTCGGGGTGCACTGCAGCGCAATTATGCCCCGAAATACTGTCTAAAATACGCCATATGAACATAGCCTTAGGCAGGTTTTTTTTTAGTTTATTTCTATCAATAAGTAAAATGCAGAGTGAATTAAAGAGGAATCATAATCAATCAATATTTGTGGTCACCGCCCTTTACCTTCTAGGTACACAGGTTCTGAAGGAACTCGGATGGGAGGTTGTTCCAAACATCTTGGGGAAGTAACCACAGATCTAATGTGGATGTAATTGCTCAGATTGTTCGGTCTCTTCATATAATCCCAGACTCTAGGAAGTTGAGATCAGGGCTCTGTGGGGCCACATCATCATTTCAAAGGCCAAGAGCAGTCACACCAAATGTTGATTTCCCTTTTGTTCATTTACTTTACACATTTCTATTTGTGAACTCTTCTTACTTTGTAACCTTTCCTCCAAACCTGCCTAAAGCTTGTGCGACAATGTGAACACAGCCTAAACCAATGGAAATCCACTAATCCCGCTGGGTCTGAAGCCTTATCTAGCAACCAGAGCCCCGGCTACGACACGGACACGGGAGGTCAGACAATGGTGGACACAGCTCCAAGGTTCCTCTATGTAAATATTAAAAAATTAATATACAAGATTATTAATAAAAAAATTGTTTAAACCTAAAAATTAAATCACAGTTTTCACTTTTTTCCACTGTAAACATCAATGATCATAAAATGCACAACAGTGAATGGTAAAATACATGAATACAAAGAAGCCGACTCTGCTCTCTCCCTACGAGCAGCGCGGGGGGCTCCTGCGGGGTCATGTGCCGGCGGCGCGGGGGGCTCCTGCGGGGTCATGTGCCGGCGGCGCGGGGGGGCTCCTGCGGGGTCATGTGCCGGCGGCACGCCGCGGGGGGGGGGGGGGGGGGGCTGGCTCCTGGGGTCGTGTGTGGCGGGCACGCGGGGGGGGCTCCTGGGGTCGTGTGCTGGCGGCGACGCGGGGGGGGGGCTCCTGGGGTCGTGTGCTGGCGGCACGCGGGGGGTGGGGGGCTCCTGGGGTCGTGTGCTGGCGGCACGCGGGGGGGGGCTCCTGGGGTCGTGTGCTGGCGGCACGCGGGGGGGGGGGGGCTCCTGGGGTCGTGTTGCTGGCGGCACGCGGGGGGGGGGGGCTCCTGGGGTCGTGTGCTGGCGGCACGCGGGGGGGGGCTCCTGGGGTCGTGTGCTGGCGGCACGCGGGGGGGGGGGGGTCCTGGGGTCGTGTGCTGGCGGCACGCGGGGGGGGGGGGCTCCTGGGGTCGTGTGCTGGCGGCACGCGGGGGGGGGGGGCACCTGGGGTCGTGTGCTGGCGGCACGCGGGGGGGGGGGGGCTCCTGGGGTCGTGTGCTGGCGGCACGCGGGGGGGGGGGGGGCTCCTGGGGTCGTGTGCTGGCGGCACGCGGGGGGGGGGGGGGGAGCGGGGGTAGTGTGCGGGCGGCCCGCGGGGGGGGGGGCTCTGGGGTCGTGTGCTGGCGGCACGCGGGGGGGGGGGCTCCTGGGGTCGTGTGTGGCTGCGCACGCGGGGGGGGCTCCTGGGGTCGTGTGCTGGCGGCACGCGGGGGGGGCTCCTGGGGTCGTGTGCTGGCGGCACGCGGGGGGGCTCCTGGGGTCGTGTGCTGGCGGCACGCGGGGGGGGCTCCTGGGGTCGTGTGCTGGCGGCACGCGGGGGGGGCTCCTGGGGTCGTGTGCTGGCGGCACGCGGGGGGGGCTCCTGGGGTCGTGTGCTGGCGGCACGCGGGGGGGGCTCCTGGGGTCGTGTGCTGGCGGCACGCGGGGGGGCTCCTGGGGTCGTGTGCTGGCGGCACGCGGGGGGGCTCCTGGGGTCGTGTGGCTGGCGGCACGCGGGGGGGGCTCCGGGGGTCGGGTGCTGGCGGCACGGGGGGGGGGGGTCCGTGGGGCGTGTGATGGCGGCCCGCGGGGGGGGGCCCCCTTGGGGGTTTTTGTGCTGGCGGACGGGGGGGGGGGGCCCCCTGGGGTCGTGTTTTGGGGGACGCGGGGGGGGGGTTTCCGGGGGTCGTGTGCTGGCGGCACGGGGGGGGGGCCCTCCGGGGGGTGGTGCTGGGGAAAGCGGGGGGGGCTCCTGGGGGGTGTGTCGGCGGGGGGCCCACGCGGGGGGGGGTCCGGGGGGTGGGGTGCTGGGGGCCCACGAGGGGGGGGCTCCGGGGGTCGTGTGCTGGCGGCCGCGGGGGGGGCTCCTGGGGTCGTTTTTGGTTGGCGGCAACCCCGGGGGGGGCTCCGGGGGTTTTGCGGGGCGGCACGGGGGGGGGGCCCTGGGGTTTCGTGGGGTTGGGGGGCAGGGCGGGGGGGGGCCCCTGGGGTCGTTTTGCGGGGCGGCACCCCCGGGGGGGGTCCTGGGGTCGTGTGCTGGGGGGCACGGGGGGGGGGGCCCCTTTGGGGCGTGTGCTGGCGGAAAAGGGGGGGGGGGCCTCCTGGGGTCGTGTGCTGGGCGGCAGGGGGGGGGGGCTGGGGGGGTCGTGTGCTGGGGGCAGGGGGGGGGGGGGCCCTCCTGGGGTCGGGGGGGTTGGCGGCAACGCGGGGGGGGCTCCGGGGGTGTTTTGGTGGGGCACGCGGGGGGGGCCCCTTTGGGGGTCGTGTGTGGGGCACGCGGGGGGGGCTCCTGGGGTCGGGTGCGGGCCCGGAACGGGGGGGGGGCCCCTGGGGTCGTTTGTGGGGGGGGCACGCGGGGGGGGGTTTCCTGGGGGGTCGGTGCGGGCCCCGGGCCGCGGGGGGGGGGGCTCCTGGGGTCGTGTGCGGGGCGGAACGGGGGGGGGGGCCCCTGGGGTCGTGTGCTGGCGGACGCGGGGGGGGCTCCGGGGGTTTTTCCGTGTGCTGGGGGCCGGGGGGGGGGGGGCTCCTGGGGTCGTTTTGGCGGGGCGGAAAGCGGGGGGGGGCCCCTGGGGCCCGTGTGTGGCGGCACGCGGGGGGGGCCCCTGGGGGTGTGCTGGCGGCACGCGGGGGGGGGGTCTGGGGCCCGTGGCTGGGGCACGCGGGGGGGGCCCCGTTGGGGTCGTTTTGCTGGGGGGCACGAGGGGGGGGGCTCTGGGGTCGTGTGTGGCGGCACCCCGGGGGGGGGTCCTGGGGTCGTGTGTGGCGGCCGGGGGGGGGGCTCCCTGGGGTCGTGTGCTGGGGCCCCCGGGGGGGGCTCCGGGGGGGTCGTTGTTTTCTGGCGGCCGCGGGGGGGGCTCCTGGGGGTTGTGTCCCGGGGGCCCACGCGGGGGGGGGGATCCTGGGGTCGTGTGCGGGCCCGGGCTGGGGGGGGGGGATCCTGGGGGCGTTTTGTGGCGGCACGGGGGGGGGGGGATCCTGGGGTGTTTGCTGGGGCCGCGGGGGGGGCCCCTGGGGGGTCGTGTGCGGCGGACGCGGGGGGGGGGGATCCGGGGGTCGGTGCTGGCGGACGCGGGAGGGGGGGATCCTGGGGGTCGTGTTTTTGGGGCACGCGGGGGGGGGTTTTCTGGGGTCGTGTGCTGGCGGCAGGGGCGGGGGGGGGGGAATCTGGGGGTGATTTTGGGGCCCCGGCCCGGCGCGGGGGGGGGGGGGGGGGAGCCCCCGGGGGCCCTTGTCCCACCCGCCGGGGGGGGGGGGGGGGGGCCCCCCTGGGGGGTCATGGGGCCGGGGGGGGGGTGGGGGGGGGGCCCTCCGGGGGGTCATTGTGCGGCGGCCGGGGGGGGGGGGGGGGGGCCCCGGGGGGCGGGGGGCGGCGCGCGGCGGGGGTGTGAGGTCCTGGGGTTCGTTTTGGCCGGGGCCGGGGGGGGGGTTGCTTGCCCCTTGGGGTCTTGTATGCTGCCCCCGGGGTCCGGGGGTTTCATGTCCCGGCGGCGCGGGGGGGGGGGGGGGGGGGGCCCTCCTGGGGATCATGTTCGGCAGCGGGGGAGGGGGGGGGGGGGGGTCTGTGCTCCCGGGCGGGGCTCCGGGGGGTCTTTGTCCCCGGGCCCGGCACGGGGGGGGCGGGGGAGCTCCGGGGGGTCTTTGTCCCCGGCGGCCCGGGGGGGGCCCTGGGTTCATGTGCCGGAGCGGGGGGGGGGCTCCTGGGATCTTGTCCCGGGCCCGGCGGGGGGGGGCCCCCCTGGGATTTTTGGGCCGGGGCGGGCGGGGGGGGGGGCCCCTTGGGACCCTTTGGCCGGCAGCGGGGGGGGGGGGCCCCCTGGGACCCATGTGCCGGCCCAGCGGGGGGGGGGGGGGGCTCCTGGGGTTTCTTTGTGCGGCAGCCCCGGGGGGGGGCTCCTGGGGAAATGTCCCCGGCCCGCGGGGGGGGGGGGGGCCCCTGGGGGTCTTTGTCCCGGCCCAGGGGGGGGGGGGGGGGCTCCGGGGGGTCTGTGCCGGCAGGGGGGGGGGGGGGGGGGGGGGGGCCCCGGGGTCATGTCCCAAGGCAGGCGGGGGGGGCCCTTTGGGGTCATGTGCCGGAAAAAGCGCGGGGGGGGGGGGGGGTTTCCGGGGGAAAATTGTCCCGGCAGCGCGGGGGGGGGGCCCCTGGGGACCCATTGCCGGCCCGGGGGGGGGGGGCGCCTGGGATCATGTCCCGGCAAGGGGGGGGGGGGGGCTCCTGGGGTAATGTGGGGGCGCGCCGGGGGGGGTGGGGGGGGGGGGCCCCCTGGGGGTCATCGGGTGGCAGGGGCGGGGGGGGGCGGCGGGGGCCTCCTGGGGCCCATGTCCCTGGCAAGGCGGGGGGGGGGGGGCCTCCTGGGGATTTTGTGCCCGGCAGCGCGGGGGGGGGGTTTCCCTGGGGGTCATGTCCCGGCGGGGCCGGGGGGGGGGGGGGTCGGGGGGTCATGTGCCGGCAGCGCGGGGGGGGGGGGGGTTCCGGGGTAGGGGTGCCGGCAGCGCGGGGGGGGGGGGGGGGGGGGGGCTCCTGGGGTCATTGTTGGAAAGCGCGGGGGGGGGGGGGGGCCCTGGGGATAATTTGCCGGCAGGGGGCGGGGGGGGGGGCCCCCCCGGGGATTCATGTCCCCCGGAAAGCCCGGGGGGGGGGGGGGGGGGGGGGGCCCCTTTTTGGGGTCTTTGTCCCCCGGGCCAGCGGGGGGGGGGGGGCCCCGGGGGGGTTTCCTTTGGGGGCCCCGGGCGGGCGCCGGGGGGGGGGGGGGGCTCCTGGGGTCATTTTTGCCCGGCGCGGGGGGGGGGGGGGGGGTTTCCGGGGGGGTCAGGGGCCCGGGGAGCGCGGGGGGGGGGGGGGGCTCCGGGGGGTTTCATGTGCCGGGCAGCGGGGGGGGGGGGGGGGGGCTCCTGGGGTAATGGGGCCGGGAAACCGCGGGGGGGGGGGCTCCTGGGGATCTTTGTCCCGGCCCAGCGCGGGGGGGGCCCCGGGGGATCATGTGGGGGCAGCCCCGAGGGGGGGGGCTCCGGGGGGATCATGTCCCGGCCCAGCGCGGGGGGGGGGGGGCTCCTGGGGTCATGTGCCGGGCGCGGGGGGGGGGGGGGGGGCTCCGGGGGTCATGTGTTGGCAGCGCGGGGGGGGGGGGGGGGGGGGGGGGGGGGGCCCCTGGGGGTCATGTGTTTTGGCGAGCCGGGGGGGGGGGGGGGGGGCCCTCCTGGGGTCTTTGTGCTGGCGGGCCCGCGGGGGGGGGGGACCCCTGGGGTTCATGTCCCGGCAGGCGGGGGGGGGCCCCTTTGGGGGTAAATTTTGCCGGCAGCGCGGGGGGGGGGGGGGCCTTTTTGGGGTTCATTTTGCCGGCAGCGGGGGGGGGGGGGGGGGGGGGCCCCGGGGGTTTCATGTCCCGGCAGCCGGGGGGGGGGGGGGGGGGGCCCCGGGGGGGGTCTTTTGTGCCCCGGGCCGGGGCGGGGGGGGGGCTCCTGGGGGTCTTTGGGGCCGGCCCGGCGGTTGGGGGGGGGGGCTCCTGGGGTCAGGTGCCGGGCGCGGGGGGGGGGCCCCTGGGGGCCCATGTGCGGCGGGGGCGGGGGCTCTGGGGGGCATGTGCGGGTTTTAATTTGCGGTGGGGGGGGGGGGGGTTTTCCCTCATGTGCCGGCAGTGGGGGGGGAGGGGGGGGGGGGTCATGTGCCGGCAGTTCGGGGGGGGGGGGGGCGGGTCATGTCCCGGCTGGGGGGGGGGGGGGGGGGGGGGGGGTATGGGGCTGGGGTAGGGGGGGCTCCTGGCAGGGGAAAATGGGGAAGGCCCGTCTTTCAGGTGTTGTGAGGTCCCCAAATGATCACCCCTTTCCCAGGGATTTTTTTTGGTTTTAAAAGTTTTTAAATCTCTGGAGCAAAAAAGCCCTAAAGGGCCCATCTCCAGCGGGGCTCCCAAAAAACAAACCCTCCCAGCAGGGCCCGGTTTCCCCGCAGGGAGATGTGGGGTTGTAGCCCTTTCCCCCCACAGTCCAGGGCGCTCTTTTTCCCTGGTGGGAAAGTGACTTATCTGCATTATCCCACACCCTTGGCCCACCCGGGAAAACAGGGGTGCAGAGGGGCCCGGGCGCCCCAGAGGGGGTCGCCCCTTGTACCCTTGCTATTTGGGGGCCCCCCACCCCTCCGCTGCTCCCCTGGGTTTTTGGCCCGGGGTCTGGCTCATGTTAAAGGGCGCTTTCCCTCTTGGACCCGGGCTCTGGTTTCCTTCCCTACGTCTCTCACTCACCCGGGGGCGCGGTTGTCATGGTTTTTTGCCTGGGGCCTCTTTTTGGGGACCCCCGATCACGTGATGAAGGCAGGGGGGGGAAAACCCTGTGGGCTGCCCTTGCACCCCGGGGAAAGGGGGGCCCTGTGCGCTGTCGGGCCTCCGGAGGGGGCGGGGCCTGTGCGCTGTCTGCAGCCTGAGGGGCGGGGCCTGTGCGCTGTCTGCAGCCGGAGGGGGCGGGGCCTGCGAGCTGTCTTTAGCCGGAGGGGCGGGGCCTGGTGTGGCTCGGTGTCGCACGCTTCCGGCTTGCCACGGGCTCACTTAAAGGGGATTTCCATTTAGGACGAGCGATATTCGTTACGTACAATGTGCTGCTTGTGGGGGATGCAGACACTGACGCTCCAGTAATCATCTGACCCGGCTGTGGACACTGCCAGTATAACCGCATTTACAGTGCCGCCTTCCATGCACTATGTATCAGTCCAGTATAGTTGTGGCTCTTTGCATTTAGAGTAGTCCTCGCCCCTTGGCTAAAATCCAGTGTGAGATTTTCTGGCATCACATTTGCTCAAGGCTGGGGAGGAGGCTTGGAGAGTAGCAGTGCTTCTGGGACTGTCCCTTGGGTCCTGCACTGTCCACAGGTAGCAGTCTTCCCTTGGTCACTCATCCTTTGGGATGAGGCAGTGGCCTTATCTTTTCGTATTCCATAACTTGCCTGACCCCCATTATGCAGATTTCAGTGATCAGTGCAATAAAAACCTAAAATACTCTGCTCTTCTAGTTGGAATTGCCTATTAATGCTGACACATAGACCGGTACAATGGGGTTTCTAATCAAGTGTATCCAGGTATGAATCACTGTTTAGGCGACCCAGGATTAAAGCCATTAGGTTGGAGGAGATTTAAAGGGGTTGTCTCACTACAAGGATTGCTGCATTTTTACGTTAAAGATCTTGGAAAAACAAGTCACTTTGCAATACATATGTCCATTAACAGTGTCCTACCTATTCCTAGATATCCTCTCTTGTATGGGCTGCATCAGCTCCTCAGGTCGCTATAGCTACAGACCTGTTCACTCTCTCCTGATAGGCTCCAAGAACTGGTTGATATAGCTAAAGAACTGTCTTCTACTGCAGCCTAGTATAAGAAAGTAAACACGCCTCTGAATTCAAATTGAAACCAAGAAATATATGCAGAAAGCCGTACGGCAAAAATAAGCAGTAGCTCACCTAAAATGGTTAGTTGAAACCTTCATAGAACCAGCTGAGTAGCATGCTACATCCTCGCACGGTGTCCTGGCCTTCAGTTCAGACACCAAGAAAACAGGACTGAGGTAAGATGAATCGATGTAGTGAGACAACCCCTTTAACCACTTCTCGCTCTGTGGTTATTATTTTTTGGCTCTTCTTTTTCCCTTCTTGCCTTCACAGAGCCATAACTTTTTTTTATTTTTCCACCTAAATAGACACATGAGGGCTTTTATTTTGCGGGACAAGATATACTTTCTAATGGTGTTATTCACTGTACTTTTAGTTTTAAACTGGGAAACCGCTAAAAAATTCTAAGTGGGACAAAATGTGAAAAATAACCTACTTGCGCCATGTTTGTGGGGGTTTTGTATGTGATGTTGTACTACCCTGTGGTTTACTTCATGATCGGATGTGTACATTGTGAATTTAGATTTTTGTTATATTGTACTTATTTCTGTCAATAAAAATACACTTGATCAAAAAAAAAACTAAAACATTCTCTCTTTCCTATGCGCCGCAGCGCCATCTTCTGTGGCCAATGCATTTTTCAATCTTCCACCTATGGACCAAAGTGGTTGCGCATTTTTTGCAGGCTGATGTGTAGTTTTTATTGGTACCATTTTGAGATAATGCCAATTTTTAATCACTAACGTTTTTTTGGGAACGTGAAAATGCAATTTTGCCGTTTTGAATTTTTTTTCTTTCTTTCAGCATACGGGATGCATGATGTTACATTTTAATAGATCTGACTTTTATGGAGGCAGTGATACCAAATATGTGTAACTTCTTTATTCTTTTATTCCAAAAATGGCAAAAGTCTAGAAAAACAATGTTTGGTCTGTACATCCCAAAAGTTTTTTGGGAAAAAGGAACATAGTTGCACGCTGGTGTGGTTGCCGTGTAAGTGCTTTTATTACTTCCTGCCTCCTGCCTCAGGCAGGAAGTAATAGAGCCACCATCTTAGTACACTCTTCTGCATTATTTATATAAAGCAGAAGGGCGTAAAAGCGATCATATCCTTTAGTGGTCATGTAAAAGTTAAAAAAAAAAAAAAGTTTAAAAAGTATTACATTTTTTTTTAAAATATTACAATCCAATATCAGCAGCCCTCTACTAGCACTAAAAACTATCTAAAAGCACATAGAAACTATTGGAAAAGCATTTCTGCTACTTTAGATACATGAAGATTTGAGGTTCTTAGTTCACATTGTTGATCAAAACTGTACAAGTCCACCTGCCAACTGACAAGGCAACCTCAATACAGGGAAAGGGGAACCTTTATATCTTACCTCTTTTGGTGCCTGTTCAGGCCTCCACCTAAAGTAGTATCTTAAGTGCTGCTAATATTGGATTGTTTGTATTTTCCAGCCACACCAGTGTGCACCCATGCTCATTTTCAAAAAAAAATCTTTTTTGATGTACAGACCAAATATTTTTTTATTTTTTTTTAACTGTTTTATTTATTCAAATATTTTTTAATAAAGACATAAATGATGACAAATGATATATATTCTACAGTAACAGAAACTGTTGAACATTGTCAAGGACCACATAATCAGGAGACATAGCAACACAAGTGATTGGGAGCCATTATGTAAAATGTGAAGTATTATCAGGGAGGCCAAAGTCATAACATCTCTGGGCAGGGCAAAGCACCCGCTCCCTTGGTTATTTAGCGAAGAGACCCATGGCGTCTGATCATGGAAGGGCGGTACAGGAGGTATCTGTCTGGCGAGATCAGGGGCCAGAATGAAGTTTTGCCTGTGACCGCCCTACCATTTCGGAAGTGTACCTCGTAGAGGTAGTAAGCTGAATGTTGCCACCGAACAGCATAAACCCAAAGGCATATCATTTTTCAGCAATACTGGATAAAGTATACATCCTAAATGGACGTAACCAAAAGACATAACATCTCAAATAAGCTAGAACAAATATGTAATATGCTAAGTGCTATCAAGGGGGGGGCCATTTGTCGCCAGTCACTGGTCAGGACAAGGCAACAGCCCATTTTGTATGGATTAGTAATGAGACCGGTGGCTTTTCAAAGATGACAGGGCGATAAGAGGGGGCATCCACCCAGTGGAGTTAAGCACCAGGATGGTAATATGCCCCGGGACCCGCCCTACCAGCCGGGAATATGCCCCCTACCGGAAATAGGCTGTTTACTTTGCCCCCGAACGTCCCACAATCCCATAGCAGTCGCGGCCCGAGAAGTGCCGAAATAATAGGGACCAAAGAAAGATTTGGGGCAAGAACAAGGTAGAGAAAAGGTGAAAAAGGGGAGAGAGGGGGGGGGGGGGGGGGGGCAAAAAAGGTGCAATCCCCTCAGTCCCATAGGGGCACGCCCCCATAGGGCCCCAAAAATTTTTTAAAATTTGATCCCCCCTATTATGTAAACCCCGTTTAAGTTTTCCATCGGGAACCTCCCCTACTCTCTTCACAAGGTCAGAAAGAGGGGGGGTTCGCCTGTTTCCATCTCCCTGTATCGGATTAGCGCCGGAGAACATCACATAAATCGGGCCCTGTTTTTGGGGAAGACCTAAAAACAGGCCCCCTCAAATATTTCAGGGGGTCTAGGGGGATTCCACCTCCCAAAACCCCGCTCAAAAGAGCCCTCACTTCTCTCCGAAGGGTTGCAGCACCTGGCAAACCCCCGAAATGTGGGGTGGGTGCCCCTGGGATTGCCACATCTCCAACGAGATGGGGTTTGAGGGAACCATTATGGAGGAGATCAGGTTGGATAAACCCTAAAAAAAGGATTTTGTTAGTTCTCCCTTTTTGCCCCAATGACGATCTGGCCGCAGCCCTCCAAATGGCCTGCTGTACCCCGGGAATGTTGCCCAAAAAAAAGGCCTCCCTTTTTTCCTGTATTTGTGTGATACCGGTCCCCGTTCGAAAAATCCCCCGAAGTGTATAGATGGATGATATTAGGCCTCTAGTTGATACCCCGGGTTTGCCAAATGTTCAAAAAGGCGGTAGGGGGTGTAAAATGAGGTACCCTAGAGAGAGGATAGTGGTGGGTTTTAAGGTGTGGAATCTGGAGGGAAACCGGGAGACCATGCCCTCCTGAAGGCTTTCAAAGGGAAGCGCCCCCTTTCTCGGAATCCTGCAAATTGCGAAACGGGAAAAGATC
>JAODAL010049406.1:0-28207 GCA_025379985.1 Phyllomedusa bahiana | reverse complement strand
CTACAACCCCACACGGGAAGTGAAATCCCTATACTACACCCACGGGGGGGCTGACAGACCCTCTTTACTCACCACACAGGATAGCTGAAGCCCTTATATTTACACCACACGGGAGAGCTGAAGTCCTCTATATACCCACCAGGAGAGGAAAAAAGTCCTCATATACACCACAAGGAGAGGGACCTCTTACTAAAACCACACAGGAGATGACAGATTCTTACACACCACACATGAGAGGAGACAGTCCTCTATCTACCCACACGGGAGAGCTGAAAGATTTATACTACATGTGACGCCTTGCTTGCGCCCGGCCCTCCTGGGGGCATTTAGCCCCGGGATCGCCGTTTTTTAGAAACGGAATGGCCTTAAACACCGGGGTTCAGTTTAAAAAGGGCCTCCCCCACTTTATTCGATTAGTAAAAAACAAAAAATTCAAAACAAAAACCTGGCCCGTCTGGCATTTTAAAAACTTGTGTAGAAAACCCTCTCAAACAGCCGGACCTACTGTAGATCACAAACAAAAACTCCCCCAGTCCCCTAGGGGTTCCAGTTTTCCCTAACCCTTGGGGGGAAAGAGCCCTTCTCCTCAGTCCTCTGTGCATTGCCACAGCAGACTTCCCCCCCTTTGAACAATAAAGGGCCTGGCTTTTTTTGACGCCCGCCCCCTACCCCAAAAACGTGGGGGAAATGGGGGAGTAGACCCCACCCCAACCATTGTTACCCCAATAAAGCCGCCCCGGAAGGGCTGAAAAGCCAAATACCCCTTTTAATAGTTCCAAACCCACTTAGATGCGACAAAACATACATGGCTTTTCCCCCAAGGGCCAGGGTTTTCCTTGGTGGATGTTGTATATACCACTCGGGTATATCTCCATTTTGGGCAAAAAACCGGCAACTATTTTGTGCCCGGTCTGTCCTTTTCCCTCCCCTTGAATAAGGCCGTAGGTCTTTTTCACCTTGCAAAACCCCCCCGGGGGTCAAAGCTCTTACAGAGGGAATCCGTCCACCCCAGCGTATGTTTCCCGGTTTCTTGGGGAAGCACGCCACTTTTCTCCGGGAAACCCCTTTTCCCCCCCACCTTTTCCAAACCCAGGACATACCTCCTAATTTTGCTGAACGATCAAGCATCCATACATTCCCATCTTCTTTTTTCTCCTTAGCACCCGTTGCTAGGACAAACTCCCCTACATCATCGGTAAGGATACATTGTCAAAAACCTCAGCCGGGGGCTCTCCCATCCTCACCTTAAATCCCAGACCGTTTACTGCCCCCTTACTACGGTGGCCTGACGATGTACGTTAGGGCCGGCTGTCACCACCTTCCATTTGAAACGCTAATTTTCCAGGAGTACCTGATAACCCCCACCCCACACTATTCCCTTTATACTTTCCCATACACAGAGACCTTGCATTGTGCCCATGGGCAGTGTCTTTACAAATTTGGGGTCTCCATCTGTCATTTGGGTTCCTACCGGGGAATTGGCTATCTCAGCCTTCAGGAAGGGTAATTCCCCACGCGTAACTGACTTGCAAATGTCCCTTGTCCCACCCTTATCCGTGGTCGTGGTCACGAGGTTATTACAGATATTGCAAACCAAGGATAGCCCGCTGATGACCTCACCCTTTTACCAGATGGGTTTTAATGTCTGTGGACTCCCTTGTCCCCTCCATACATCTGACTTACCCGGGGGGAAACCCACTTAGGGGCTGTAGCCCCCTTTCTGCTTACCCTTTTGCATAATTACGGGTTCCCCGGGGTCTCACCTGATTTTTTCCCCCTAAAGGTGTTTGCCTTGGGGTTAAAACCTCTGTGCAGGCTTACATATCATTTGGGGGGCCACAAACAATGCTTTATTCTGAAATTTTAAATTCCCCACAATCAGGCATGCAATGGTTTCAGTGTCACCATTGGCAACCCCCATGACGCTTTGTTGCCATGATGCCCTTCCCGGCAGCCACCAGTGTCAAGGATTTTTCCCCTGTGCCCCTTTCTCCTGGTGCTTTCTAGCGCAACCCCCCAATCAATGGGGGAGATGTTTCTTTAATCAATACCCATCCAAGGGAGAATCGGGTTCCCGGGGATACCCTAATCTTGTCCCACAAAAAATTTTCAGCAATGGCCGGAGGCAATGCCGAACCATTTAAAACGGGCCCTCATAATAACCACCCGGCTTTATTTTATTTTCCCCCACTATACACCACTCTGGCCGGGGTTCACATTGGGGCAATCAGTCCCTTTTTACCCCCGGGGGGTAAACGGGACCCCTTGCTGCAAATGTATCCATCTGCCCTCGCCCCAAACCACAGAACATAGTACCTCTGAGATTTTTTTTTTTTGTTTCCCCATCTCCTGTAAGGAAGATTCTCCTGCCCAGAACCAGGCCCTTCTTTTACCATTGGGGATTTAAAACCCCCCCACCTGCCTTCACTAGGGGTTTAACCCAAAACCCAGCTCTGTGGTGTCAGCACTCATCCTATCACTGCAGTCTTTTTGATCATGGCAGTAAAAGTTACTGGGAATACGCCCATTGGGCAAGTGAAATCCCTAGTACTCAGATTTAGCACATTTTCTCTACACAGGGATTGAGGTCTTTCATTGCAGGCATACATCTCACCAGAGTTGGGAAAACCCCCATTAAATAGTCTCCTCAATATTGTAGGAAGCAAAAATTCAAAAAATTCAAATTCCCCTTAGGGTTTTGAAAAAGGGTTTTTCCAACGAGTCAACAGAATGGTGGCATCAAGCACTGGGCCCCTTTCCCGGCCTGCAGGGTAAAAGGTACACCCAGGCGCTGGGGGTCAGGCAACACAATCACAGCTGGACCCGACCTTTACCAGCCTTTAGGGCCAACACCCTCCTTTTTACCAAAGGTGCAGGGATTTCTGTGCAGGGGCACCCCAAACATTAACAAACCCTATCTGTGTTTTTCCCCTTTTCCAGATTGTATGCCCCCCGGACATACATCTTGCTAAAGTCGCATGTTAAACATGACCTTAGGGGGGACTTTGAGCTTGTCTGCGACAGCTGGGCGGCATTGCTTCAGGGGCTAGTTTTACACCTGCTTTTACTTCGTAGGCCCGCGCCATAAAACCCCAGGGGAGGCCGAGCTGCTTTCTTTCTGTTACAACTTTTTTGAAGCAGGTTCACAATTGCGTAACCAATGCTAATCTGTGACCCCCCCAAAAAACCCCCTGTCAGGTAGGTGGACAAGGATCCATTCGGCCCCTTTTCCCTTTGTAAACCCTTTTAAACCGGGGAATATGTGCATATGTCCTGTACATAAATCCATCAGTTTTCCAGTCCCAAAAAAATGCAGTTCAGTCTCATCCACTTCACTCAGGGGCTTTTGGGATGACCACTTGGCTCCTCCCCCCCTTTAGGCTTGGCACCCCAAAACTCCTAGGGGGGCTTCCCGGAACAGTCACTTCCTTGCCCCAACCCCCGGGGGTTTCCACAAGTCTCAAAATGGGGGGTCTCTTCCCAAATAGAACCCAATTAAACTCCAAACTTCCAATCCATCCCACAACATTCAAAAACGATTTAAAAATTTACCATCTGTTTTTTAACATTGATTTTCTTTAAAAAACCCCTTTTTCAACCATTCCCCCACATTTAGTTCATCAACCCCCCCCGAAATTTTTGTGGGCGTGTCCTGCCCTCCAGATCCGGACCCCCCAGGACACACCCCCACCACCACACAGCTTTCTCCTGTGGACCCTGGCTTCCGCCTGTTTGAGATTTGTTGGCTTGCCTTGGCAGGGGTGCCGGCTTTGGGTTTCCGGTAGGTGCGGGCACTCCGGCTGGGTGGTCTACGCCACCACTCAAAAATTCCCCCTGGTCAGTGGGGGAAAAAAACAACTCATGCAGAACCGTCTCTTTTGCACCCCTTTGGGTTCACGTTGGATCGGCCCTTTAAATTTTTCTGTCAGCACCTGTGCCAACTCTGCTCATCCTGCCAATTATCCCCGCTTCCCCCCCAACCATATGTGAGAAGGGCCCACGCCCTCCTGGGGGAAAAGTTAGCCCCGGGATGCCGTTTTTAAAAAAGGGAAATGGACTTAGACACCGGGCTTCATTTAAAACTGGCCTAAACCCAGCTTTTTTCGATTAAAATCAAAAATAAATCATAAACAAAAAACCTCGCCTCTACCCTGATAAAACGTTGGTAGACAACCCTCTAACATGACCGGGACCTATTCCAGCATCACAAAACAGCAACTCCCCCAGCCCCCTAGGGTTTCCCAGCTTTTCCAAAACCCTCGGGGGGAAAGAGCCTTTCCCCTCAGCCCTGCTGCACTGCCATAGCAACTACCCCCCTGAACAATGAAGGGCCCATGGCTTTTTATAGACCCCCGCGCCCTATCCAAAACTTTGGCCTGGAACAGGGGGATTACGCCCCCCCCAACGCATTTTCTACCCCCAAATTAAGAGCCAACCCAGGAACGGCTGAAAGCCAAACACCCCTATATATTGAAACCCATTAGAGGGCTGAAAAAAAATTTTACGTGGCTCTTTTCCCAAAAAGGGCCCCTTTTTACCCTTTTGGTGGCATTTTTTTATATACCACTCTGGTATTTCTCCATCTAGTGGCAAAAAACCGGGGAACTCCCGGCAGGGGGTTTCGGGGTCCCCAACCCCAAACGGGGAGAACGGGACGTTCCTTTTATCCCCTAAAACCACACGGCGAGTTTTTTTGGATCCTTTTTTTTAACACACCACACGGAGAGCTGACAGATCCTTATACTACACCCACAGGGGGCTAAACAGACCCTTCTTACTTACCCCCCACACAGGCGGCTGATTTTTCCCTCTAAAATTCCCCACACGGCGAGCTGATAGCTCCTCTTTACCCCCAAACAGGGAGCGGGCCCAGATGCTTATACTACACCACCCGGGGGAGCGGGACAGATCCCTCTATATTACCCAAACCAGGGAGTTGACAGATCCTCTATACTACACCTAACAGGAGAAGCGACGACCCTTTCTTTTCTACACCAAAAGGAGAGTGAACAGATCCTTATACTACACCAAAAGGGGAGGGGACAGCTCCTTTATACACCAAAAAGGAGAGGGGGACGATTTTTTATATTTAACCCCAAACACGGAGAGCGGGAACACCCCTCTTTCTAAACCAAACAGGAGGCTGACAGCTCCTCTATACTACCCCAACAGGAGGGGAAAGGCCCTTTCTCTATCTACACCACCCAGGAAAAGGGGGGGACAGTCCTCTTATATACCCACAAGGGAGATGAAAGTTTTTCTTTACTACACCACAAGGGGGGGGACAGTTCTTTTAAAATACACCCCACAGGAGAGTGACAGCCCCTTTATAACCCCAACAGGAGGGGAAAACAGTTTCCTCTTATTTACACCCCCACAGGGGAGCGGGAAAAGGCTCCTCTTTCTACCCCATAGGAGAGCGACGTCTCTATTTTTACACCCCACGGGGAGAGCTGCCAGCTCCTCTATACTACCCCACCAGGGAGGGGACAGCCCCCTCTTTTACTACACCCCCCAGGAGAGCTGACAGCTCCTCTATAATTCCCCCAACCACGGGGAGAGCTGACAGCTCCTTATACTACCCCAAACAGGAGAGGAGACAGCTCCTCAAAACTACCCCACACGGGGAGGAGACAGTCCTCTTTTTACTAACCAACAGGAGAGATGACAGTTCCTCTAAAATTTAAAACCAAACAGGAGAGGAGACAGCTCCTTTTTTACTAACCCCCACAGGGAGTTTGTTAGTCCTCTAAAACTACACCACACGGAGAGCGGGCGGGATCCTCTAAAACTACCCCAAAACCAGGAGAGTGAAGATCCTCTAATACCCACACAGGAGAGCTGAAAGATCCCCTTATAAAAACCCAACAGGAGAGTGACGATCCCCCTATACTAACCATCAGGAGAGCTAAACAGACCCTCTTTACTCCCCACCAGGAGAGCTGACAGTCCTCTATACTCCCCCACCCCAGGAGAGCTGACGTTTCCTTATACTACCCCACACGGAGAGCTGACAGATCCTTTTTATACACCCCACAGGAGAGCTGACAGATCCTCTATACTACAGCACACAGGGAGCGGGCCCCGGATCCTCTAAAATACCCCAAAACGGGAGAGCTGACAGATCATCAAAAATACCCCAACAGGAGAGTTTGACAGATCCCTTACTACACCACACAGGAGAGCTGACGGGACCCTCTATATCCCAACCCCCGGGGAGAGCTGACAGATCCTTATACTAAAACCACACAGGAGAGCTGACAGCCCTCTTACTCCCACCCACGGGGAGCGGGACGGCCCCTCTATACTACACCACACAGGAGACAGATCCTCATACTACACCAAAGGAGAAAGATCCTTTTTTACAAACCCCAAACACGGAGACAGATCCTCTTTTCCCTCCCACCCACGGGAGACAGATCCTTTTTTTTACTACACCACACAGGAAAACCGTCCTTTTTTCTCACCAAAAAGGAGACAGACCCCTCTATACTACACCCACAGGAGAGCTAAACAGATCCTCTAAAATACCCCCAACACAGGAGAGCTGACAGATCCTCTATACTACACCACACAGGAGAGCGGGACTGTTCCTTATATTACACCCCCGGAGAGGGACGGGGGTTTCCTCTAACTCCCAAAAACCAGGAGAGCGGGAACAGTCCTCTTTTTACACCAACCCGGGTAGCTGACAGATCCTCTATATTCACCAACAGGAGAGAAGATGGGATCCTCTATATTTCCCCCCAAAAACAACCCTAAAAAACAGCTCATCAGCAGAGGGCACGGGCTTTTGTAAATAGCTATTTTCCTGTGAGTACTTCCTCTATGTAATCAGATCCCATATTTGATAAATAAAATTATAGGGCTTATGTGCATTTTCCTGTATTAGTAAATAGGGCGGAAAAATGTGGGTGCGTTTTGAAGGACACTGGGTATGGACAAAAAGCTCACGTCCCTCAAGTGACCCGGTCATTACGTGCTCGTAGAGATCTCTGTGTGAGTCACATCCAATAAAACAAGACTACCAGAACCTTATACATTTCATGCATCAATTTGCTGAAATCATTCTGTAAATATATCGTTTCCAAACATGTAAAGTCTCAAATGAATCAAATAAAAGGTTTATTTTTTTTTTGCATTTAACATAATATTATTTCTGGTTATGCTAAATCTGCAATAATCTGCCTGGTTTTAAGCGTGGGTGGGCAGCGAGAACCTCCCCAGGTTTTCCAGTCCCAGGGTTTGGTGCTTCAAAGTACAACAGTGGGAAAAATGCTCAGCCGGAAGAACCGCAGCGGGAGGGTGGTCGCTATGGGCTTCTCCTTGCCCTCTCGACTTTACTGGGTGTTTTGATCTAAAACGTCATAATTAGAGATGATTGAACCCTAAAAAGTTCGATTTCAACCTCGAACTTTGAGAAATTCGGTTCGAAGTTCGATTTGAATTGACCCAAACCCCCATTAAGTTAATGGGAGAAGATGTTCAGGTTAAATTTTTATACCTATAAGGTGAGGAGAAGCTGCTTTTCCCCCTATAAACAAAATGGAATTTTTACGCCGGGGCCAAACTTTAAAATGTGCCAAAAAATGATCGCTGTGCGCCCCCTTAAAACATAGCATATCTTGGTAATTAATTAATGCCCCCTTCGAGGTTATCGCGCACGGAGGGTATAACAGTTTTGGGGTAGTGTATGTAATGCCCCAAAAATGGCTTATTATACGCTTGCCCCTTAGCACATAGCAGATCATTGGTAATGTTTATGGCCTATGAGGACATCGCGTAGGAGGCTATAAAGATCATTGGTGTGTTGAAATGGCTCAATAGGTTATATACGCGTGCCCTCCTAGCAATACAGATTTTGGTAGTGTTTTAAACGCGCCTATCGCGGTACATTACATAAACTAGTAATGATATATAAGGCGCCTCCGTGCGCAATGCACAACAATAGGCGCATTACATACACTACCAATGATATGCTATGTGCTATGGAGGTGCACAGCGTATAATAAGTCTATCGAGGCGCATTACATAAACTAGGAATGCTATGTTAAGTGACTCCATGCGCAATGCGCCTCAATAGGCGCATTACAGACACTACCAATGATATGCTATGTGCCGCGATTTGTGCAATGTGTCTAAAAAGGTGCAAAAAGGGCAATACACTACGTGGAAATCCCTAAAGAAGCATTTACGCTATCTATCATACATGAAAAAAACTTTGAAAACTCTCGGTTCACTATTTTGATAAAAAAGATTTTTAAGCTGCCAGACTTTCAACGTGATCTCAAATAGGGCTTTCCTATCTTTTCTTTACCTTTTCAATAGAGCACTTCAGGCCTCTCATGGGTCAGCCGACCTCCTTTATTACAGAGAGAAAAAAATAAAAAAACACCCAACCTGCAAAGCTGCCCTTCTTATGACACCCTGTGAGAGTGGGGGGGGGACAGAAACCCAATTATGGAAGCACCCTTCCTTTCCATCAGGTTAAAATCAATGTACACCGAGTATAACGTTGGTTCTGCACACAAAAACATTTCTGAAAAAACGTATGCAAACCTGGGTGCCACTGGCGGGGCTCCCGACACACACACACATTTATATATATATTTATAAAACACGCACACCATACCAGCGGCAACATGCTCCCAAAAAAAAGGTGCATGCGCCTTTTTAGGTGCATTGTGTTTACTATGCAAGTTATACCTGACGCCAGATTTTTTAGAGGATTGTACTTTCAGGCGCACTTGACACTGATTTAATGCGCCTAAAAACTATTAAAATAGTGTCAAACGTGATGTAGAATGCGAACGTTTACTCGAACAAACAGTAAAATGTTCGCTTCGAATTCTAAAAAATCGTGAAGTTCGACTCGAACTTAAGAACGGTTGGATCAACACTAGTCATAATACAATTTGTAAGGTAGTGCCATAATTACTGGTTGCCTCTTAAATAAAGCATAAGCCCTGGGCTGCTCCTCAGACTTAGCTTAAAGCTGTACACACCTCATTAAATATATGAGAATCAAATGTGTTATAAAACATTAACTGTTTTGTGTATAGAAAGCTACCAACTTAGTTTACATATATACATATTAAAAACATTGTATACAATGAAAAATATATGTTTATATCGTTATTTCTATCATTCAGACATTAAAGGGGTTTTCCTTACTACAAAGATTAGCTTTCAACATGTAGGGAATGGTAAATCAAGACTTTTTCCAAGTACATTCCTTTTTTTGATTTTTCCCTGGTCAGGAGATAAGAGAGATTTTATCTGCTCTGAGTACAGACAGGTTTCTGTACATATACCTGTTCTGAATTACATACAAATTGAACTTAAGAACAAACCTACAGTCCCTATTCTGTTCGTAACCTGGGGACTGACTGTAATGAGAAACGGTGCCGTGCACCGTTTCTCACTCCGATCAGCACACCAGCTGCGAGTTCACAGACTGACGATCGGTTGACATTTTTTGGCGGCTGGAAGCTTGTTTCCTGTTTCACTACATTTCTGGTAGCCCTAGGCAAGAAGTAGTAAGGTACCGCCATCTTGTACACCCTATTCAGAGGGTCAGCAAAACTCGGCTCTCTCCAGCTGTTGGGAACAGGGCGGGACGTACGGGTAGGCAAAGGTAGGCGATACCGCCTAGGGCGCCTACCTCAGCATATCCTAAGGGTGCGCGTCTGGGCCCCGACCCTCGCCGGGGCTCCAGGCCGCTGCCAGTCGCCTGAAGGCGCGGTCTCTTGTGTCCGCTTCTGTGGAGCAGAGAGCAAGCGCTCCCTGCCCCGCAAGGACAGTGTGGGTCCCGCTCCCGGGATCGCTGGATTCCTCAGTGTGAGCGATGAGGGACCGCCGCGGCCACTGTGCGGCTCAGCTGGCAGCGTCGCGATGAAGTGATGTCATCGCGACGCTGCCTCTGTCGGGAGAATTTGGTGTACAGGGCCGTGCACACCGAGGAGCTGCCGGAGCAGGAGCGTCCGGGCGCTGGAGGCGGGGCCCACGAAGAGGAGCGAGCGCCCGGGAATTGGGTAAGTATTAATGTTGGTTGTTTTAAGTGCCTGCCTGCGGCCCCTATTATGCATAGCCTGGGCCCCCAACGCCTGCCTGCGGCCACCTATATCCTGCCTGCGGCCCCCATACGCCTTGCTGCGGCCCCCTATATCCTGCCTGCGGCCCCAATAGCTGCCTGTGGGACCCTTAATCCGCCTGAGCCCTATAATGCCTACCGGCGGCCCCTTTAATGACTGCCTGCGGAGCCCATTGTGCCTGCTCTGTGGCCCCCAGTCACCTGCCTGTGGCCCCTATATCCGCCTGAGGCCCTATAATGCGCGACCTGCCTGCGGGGCACCATAACTGCCTGACCTGTGGCACCCATATGCCTGCCTGTGGCCCCCTCATACGCCTGCTGTGGCCCATACGCTCTGCCTGTGGCCCCTATAAATGCTGCCTGCGGCCCCCATAATGCCGCTGCGGCCCTATAATGCCTGCCTGTGGCCCCCTATTTCCTGCATGTGGCCCCTATATATGCAGGCCTGTGGCCCCCATACGCCTGCCTGTGGCCCCATAAATCATGCCTGTGGCCCCTATAATACCTGCCTGCGGCCCCCTATAATGCATGCCTGGTGCCCCTATAGCTGCATGGTGCCCCCATAAGGCCTGATGAGCACCCATTCGCGCTGTCTGTGGTCCCCTATTGACTGCCTGAGACCCCCATCCCCTACGGCTGCCTGTGGCCTCAATATATGACTGCATGTGGGCCCACTTTAAGCTGACTGAGCCCCTGTACGGCTGCCTGTGGCCCCTATATGCCTGTCCTGTGGCCCCATACGCCTGCCGGTGCCCCCATACGCCTGCCTGTGGCCATTACGCTGCTGAAGGTCCATAGCATGCCTTGTGGCCCCATAAGCCTGCCTGTGGCCCCATAAGCCTGCCTTGGCCCCCTTACGCCTGCCTGTGGGCCCCCATACGCTGCCTAAGTCCCATAGCCTGCCTGAGGTCCATACGCCTGCCTGTGGCCCATAACGCCTGCCGTGTGGCCCCATACGCCTGCCTGTTGGACGCTATACGCCTGCCTGTGGCCCCCATAGCCTGCTGGTGCCCCATACGCTTCCTGTGGCCCAATCGCTGCCTAAGTCCCCCATACGCCTGCTGAGGTTCCCATCGCCTGCCTGAGGTCCCATACGGCCTGCTGTGGCCCCTTACGCTGCTGTGGCCCTTTCGCTGCCTGTGGCACCTATACGCCTGCCTTGCCCATATACGCCTGCATTCGCCCCATACGCTGCTGTGGCCCCCATTACGCGGCCTGTGGATCCCATACGCATGCTAAGTCCCATACGCTGTCTGTGGTCCACATACGCTTCGTCTGTGTTCCCCATACGCCTGCCTGAGCCCCATACGGCTGCCTGTGGACCCTATTAGCTGCCTGAGGCCCCCATAGGCCTGCCTGGTGCCCCTATACGCCTGCCTGGTGCCCCCCTAGCCTGCCTTTGGACCCATACGCTGGCCTGTGGCCCCCATACGCCTGCTGGTGCCCCCATACGCCTGTGGTGCCCATACGCCTGCCTGAGGTCCCCATACGCCGGCCTGTGGCCCTTATTACGCCTGCATGGTGCCCCCATACGCTCTGCTGAGGCTCCATAGCCTGCTGTGGCCCCTTTCGGGCTGTGTGGCCCCAATACGCATGCCTGTGGCCCCTATACGCCTGACTGTGGCCCCATATGCTGCCATGTGGCCCCATACGCCTGCTTCGCCCCCATAGCCTGCCTGTAGCCCAATACGCCTGCCTGAAGCCCTCGCTATATCTTTGCCTGAGCCCATAGCTATATACCTGCTGATTGCCCCTATATTTATTTACCTACCTGTTAAGGGGGACAATATCTATATACCTACCTGATGAGAGGGCTTAATCTATATACCTGTCGGACTATGGGGTCTTATATACCTATATTTAAGGAAGTTACTGGAAATGTGAGAATCTAAGTTAATTGTGTCCAATCTCAGGGACGAGTATTGGCCGGGGAGCAATAGCATAAGGTGTGAACGGAGGAGAAGAAAAGGAAAGTGAACGACGCGATCAGAAAGACGTCTCCTGAGTGAGTCACTATATGTAAACTGCAGTGTAATACTATATGTCTGCAGAGTACATACAACTGTATCTACCACTATATGGCGGTGGTATATGTAATCAGAGGCCTGCAACCCCCCCCATACAGCTGATGGTCACTATGTGGGGGTTGCGTTTCGGTCGGTCTCGCAGGATTATTTGATCTTATGTAGTAATAGTTTAGGATCTTGGTTTTGTTGGAGGGTTTTTAGTAACCACAATCATTTGTCGGGTAGTTTTGCCCCATTATCGGTGATTTTTTAGTTGGGGGTATTGCAGTCTACGGGGGGACGATTTTGAAAATGCAAATTTGTCAGTTTTTTCATTTGCAGGGACTGCTGGGGATGGACGGGAGCTATGGGGAAGTGCAAAAAATTTTAGTACAGGACCTTGTGCGGGGTTTGAGAGGAATTAGTGGGGGGGGGGGGGGTTTTTTTGGGGGAGGGGGGGGGGGGGGGGCGCCATTGGCTGTACTCGCCTAGGGCACCAAAATGCCTGGTCCCAGCCCTGGATGCAGAGCTATAAAAATCTTTTTACTCAACTCCCTGTTTCGCTACTGCTGTGTGCAGAGCCCCTGTGTGTCTATAAGATCTTCAGCCTGTTTCATGCCCGTTCTTGAAAGGGGTACGGAGAAATCACAATGTAAAGGGGGAAGCTGATTCATAGACCGGACGGAGACTCAGAAGTTAAGAAAAGGGGCGCCTAGCCATGCATGTGCAATGTGATGAACCCCCCGCTTTGTCTTTAAGAGGGAAAGCCATCTGGAAAATGGCTAATTTAAAGATTCCGAGGGCGCGTCCTCATGGCACAGGACAAATAGTGGTTGATTTATAACACGTACGCAGGGGGACCTCCCCCTTCACATAGACATGTTCATATTCCGCCCGAAAACTGAACGGAAGAATGAACCCATGTAGTGGGGACCGCTGCGCGGGTTTTCCATAGACGTCCATTGTTAAGTTTGTCAGCTGGTTTGCAGACGGTTTTCAAAACCGAAAACCGCCTGTAAAACCGGATGAAAACCCATGCCGTGGGTACAAGGCAAGAGGGGAATAATGAATCAATATTGCAGACAACCAGGAAAAGGTATATTAAGTGAAACAAATTTACACAAGGCGAGCACATAAGCCTCTATATTATTCGTTAAAGTGGTATTCTCGTTTTATTGATTTGCTTTAAACATGTAGGGGAAAGAAAAAACATATTACCAAATACTTTGCGTTTGATTTGTTTTCCCTTCAGAATTGAAGTACTCTCATCTCTTCTCCGAGTTATTGGCCCCCCCTTATCTTTTACAAGTAAAAGCACTGGTCGGGATGATGACTCATTCCCTGCTGTGTTCCTTATCTTGAAATATAGGAGCTTGTTTATATTACTTACTGACATGTTTTAACCCATGCGACACATTTGAAGATATCCGGCATATTCTGAATCCTAAAACCAATTGCCGACGGTATTTTAAACCCCCTTTGCCCCAACGCCTGAAAATAGTTTTAAAGACCAGAAATTTTTTTAGTTTTGGCCCCCTTGGTTTAAAAAAGTTGTAAAATTTTTTTTTTTTCAATGACGCAGCTGTATGAGGCCTCGTTTTATTTGAGACAAGTTGACTTTATGGGAAAATTTTTTTAAGTACACTTATAAATAATTGCAGTATTTTCTTTTTTTTCTTTTTGTTTTTTTTTTATTTTTTTTTTTTCACCATTCACATTTTACACTTAAAACTTGTTAGATTAATTTATGGTTTTTCGGTTTTGTGTGGTACCAAATTGTGTAGGTTTTTTTTGTCGTGTAATTTTGTCAATTATTTTTTTTTAAAAAATTTTTTTTTATTTTATTATTTATTTTTTTTTTTCTTTTTTTTTTCCTTTTTTTGGGGTTTTTTTTTGTACTTTTATTTTTACTCCCATGAAGGGAGAACTGTTTAACATTTTTTTTTAATTTTTTTTTTTACACTTAGTAATGTATTAGCATATTCATATATGCTAATACATGCTAATCTGTGTCAGTTTGATACAGGCAGTGATTAGGACAGCACACAATGCGTCCTAATCACTGGCTTCATACACAGACAGCTCTGGAGCCACGCTAGGTCCCCAGAGCTGACTGTGCAGCCGGTCCCTGAGCTCTGTCAGGTGACCGGGCGTTCCGATCACCCGACAGAGCAGGGGAACCCTTTGATTGCGCTGCGGTAACGCACCGCCGCAATCAAAGGGTTAAAGCATCGGGTTGCTGAGGTTTCCTCCGCTCCCCGATGCCTGCAGGGGATGCTCTGGGATCAGGGCTGTGTAGTACAGCCCCGATCCCAGCGCAATTGCGGCGCCGGGCGCCGCAAACTCCGGTGTCTGCAGTGACATCTAAAGACGTCGCTGCAGACGAACGACCTGAAATGCCCGCCTTCTAAAGACGGTGGGCGGTCGTTAAGGAGTTAAACATAGTTTTCAATGTCTATTTTATGTCTTTTTGTTTCCTCAGGATTAACAGTCAGCTTATCTCTTTGGGGTTTTAGACACGGATCCGACATAGAAATGTTTGGCATGTGCTTTTTTTTTACCTAAAATATGGCAGAAGAATGAACATGTTCATTTTTTTTTTTTTTCAAATGGTGGTTTTGAAATCCCATCTCAAGAAAATCATGTCATGTGGACCACAACGTGTAGTCATATGGACTACAACTTGGATTTTCAATTGATGATTTTACAGTCTTTTTTTATAAATTTGAAAATCTGAATCCGCGTCAGAAACCGACTGGAATTTCTTGCCGTATAGATGGACCCTTCGAGCTCTGTAGACTTGTGCACTACACTTTATAAACCTCCTGTGCTTATGTCACTGTAACAGGAATAGCTAGAAATAACAGAGCTGATATGCCAAATACTGTTGTAGAACCACCCACAGCCTAACCAAGATGTTTGAGTTTAAAGCTTGCTGTAACTCTGTGAAACAGCATGGTGAGACAACCACTTTAATTATAGCCTATGCTATACTCTATAGGCAAAAAAATCCTGGAGTACTTCTTAAAGAAGTATACAATATAAGTCATTTTGATTAAACTGCTTAGTAGGTTCTGTATGCATAGGAATAGTTATGAATAACAATGTCTTTATTTTTTAAGGTGTTTTTCACCATTTAACTTTCTGCAAGCACTCAGCTAAAACAAGTCTTTAAACATAATCTCTTTGTTTTGCACTTCATTGCAAATCATTTACGTTTTCAGGGTCTTTGATCAACAACTTTACTGTTTAAATTGTTAAAAGATGAACATTTTCATATTTGAGCTTGGAAGAACTAAGGACATCTCAAAGCACCTGCAAGTAATTCACATAAGCGCCACACATATAATGTATAACATGTTGTACAAAATCATGCTTCTCATAAAAGATTGGATGGGAAGGGAATAGTTGACTGAGAAGTTCTTTCATGGAAATAAAATGTTTCATTTTACAAAGGCGGTTGTTAGTTTTTAATTAAACAACCTTAACTTTCTTTGAATTTTATCTTGTCCTAATTATTTTTGTTTTTGACTGAATGCATTAGCTAGAAATGATGGTCAAGAAGCAGTTGCTCAAATCTTCACTGGATATAATCTCTTCACTGTCAATATTAAACCAATACGTAAGCCCTGCTTTAAGATGTACTTAACAAGTCAGCATTTTTAGTCAATGTCACTGCAATGTAAAGATGGAAATAATATCCGATCCCCTGATTGGGCACTTGAGCCATCATTTAAAGTTAAGAGAAGGGACTGTGGAGTGCAGAGAGTTTTGGACACTTTCACAGAGCCACAGTCAGCTTCAGACTCCCATTTCCTGGTCAGTCTGTGGGTGGTTCTATAGCATTGATTAGCATATCAGCTCTGCTACTCCTAGTTGAGCCTGTTAGAGTGGAATGATTTCAGGAGATTTCGAATCTGCAGTACACAACCCTACAGAGCTCTAAGGAGTGACTCATCATCGTCAAACACCAGCTTCAAGCAATCAAATAAGAGAGAGGAGAGAGAGATGATCAATAACCAAGAGAAACTTGTGTGCACTCAGAAGAGATAAAATCTCTCTTATCTTCTCAAGCCACATAAAACAGCATCATGATTCTGCCACCCCTGTGTTTCACAGTTGGGATGGTGTTCTTAGGGTTCCAAGCTTCTCCCTTTTTCCTCCAAACGTCACAATGGTCATTATGGCCAAACAGTTTCGTCAGACGACAGGACGAAAAATGTTGGTCTTTGTTCCTGTGTGCATTAGCAAACATTAATCTGGATTTTATATGTTTCTTTTGGAGTAATAACTTCTTTCTAACAGAGTGGCCTTTCAGTTCATGCTGATGTAGTACTCGTTTCACTGTGGATAAAGATACAATCTTACCAGCTTCTGCCAGCATCTTCACAAGGTCTTCTGCTTTTGTTCTTGGGTTGATATGCACATGTTGGACCAAAGCACAATCATCTCTGAGACACAGAACCCGTCTCCTTCCTGAGCGGTATGATGGCTGGACATTCCCATCTTGTTTGTACTTGTGTATAATTGTTTGTACAAATGAACCAGGCACCTTCAGGTATCTGGAAATTGCACCCACAATTCTCTTCCTTATATTTTGGCTGATTTCTTTAGACTTTCCCATGATGTTACAAACAGAAGCAGTGTGTTTCTGGTGTGTGTTACAAAACATCCACAGCTGTTGCCAATAAATCAGTAGCTTCCAAAGACATGACATCATCATATGGACTGTCCCAAATTGTTTAAAGGCATAGCAATCCTAGTGTATGTAAACTTATGACTTTGCAGAAAGTAATAAAAATGCCTTAAAATTTTTCTCTCTCATTATTCTGGAATTTTTCAAATAACTTTTTAATCCTAATTGACCTAAAACTGGTAAGGTTTATTCTGCTTTCATGTCAGATAGTGAGAAAAACATGCATATGTGCCTTTTTATAAAGTATATGTATAAACACTTTATAAACACTGTATAAACTTCAACTATACACAAGAGAGCTTTTATTTTATGAGACAAGATATACTTTCTAATGATGTCATGGACTGAACCATAAAATATACTGGGAATCCGCAACAGAATTCTAAGTGAAAAAAATGTATGTGCTCCGAGTTGGGGGGGGGGTTGTTTTTACATTGTTCACTGTTGAGAAAAAAATGTGTTATCTGTATTCTGCAGGTTGATATTATCCAGTATTAGTATTATCCAATGCTAAATATGTAGGGTTTTCATTCTGTTTTAGTACTGTAACAAAAGAAACATTCTCTATTTCTTAAATTAGTGCTGCAGCGTATTTTCTGTGTACTATAGTATATTTTTTGTGGGCTTAAGTGTACCTTTTGTTGTTACAATTTTGGGATAGGTGCCCCTTTTTGATCACCTTTTATTCCAATTCTTAGGGGATATAATCATTTGGATTTTTTTTTCTTCTACAGTGTTCAGTGTATGGGATAAACAATGCTATATTTTAATAGAACGGACTTTTACTGATACGGCAATAATTGTGTGCAACTTTTTAATTATTTTTTCATTTTAGTTATAAAATGGTAAAAAAGTGGTGATTTGAACTATTAAAATTATTTATTAATTTTTATATTTTAATTTTTTATTTATAAATTAACTTTCAGTCCACCTAGGGTACTTGACCACTAGGGGCATAGTCGTTAGTACAACCTTCTACATTGTATAAAAAATACATCGCAAAAGAAAAATGAGGACATAACCAAACACTTTATTTCAAAATTAATTTTAAAATGCAATATCAAAAAGTGAAAGACAAAAAAACGGACGTGCTACAATACGATTCAGGTGCTACAACATATGAAGAAAGTATGTAGATAGTGGGCTAGCCCCCATGCAAAGATTGGTCACATATTTGTCATATAACTGTTATCATAAGTTAACAGACCACATAGAAATAAGAGGCTACAAAAAGTAAAATATCTTAGTTATATATCTTACCCATAGTAATGCGCCTAGTTTTAGTGTACTATTATGGATGGTAATTACAGCTTCTCCTCACCTATATAGATATAAAAATTAACCCGAACATCTTCTCCCATTGACTTTAATGGGGTTTGAAACTTCGAACCGAACTTCTCGAACTTGAACATTTTACTGTTTGCTCATCACTAATCGTAACCAGCACTCCACATGGTTGCCAGCGTGCACACCGTCACCGCAAAATACTTGTCTCTCCCACATCCCGAGAAACAACTTTGCGTATCACGATGTGCACGCGGCCTCCACGGCAGTACCACGCCTCTGGATATAAAAAGAGTTTTTAAATATAAACAAATTATGTGTCAAAATGATTTCCAATAGTTCAACTCTCAAATTACAAATTTCACCAACCCAGTTGCTCATTCTTTTTGATTTGTTATTTTGATTGCTGTAAAATGAACAAACAGTGACCTTTGTAACCTCCACCTCCCCCTCTTTGTTTCTTATAAAAACATCTGCAAAACAGCATTGTGCACACTAGCCTGAGGAAGCCGGACAGGGGTCTCCGGCGAAACGCGTAGCTCCCATCCCCTCACTTTTTTTAGTTATTGTTTTATTCTCCCCGTGGTTCTATTTAATTTATTCTTATAATAAAATATCCTGCATTGGATTTTCCAAAGCTATCTAGCTTTATTTTACTTAAAAGTAGTAGCTTCCAGCCACTGTGTATATTGTACCTTCTTATGAGAGGATATACAGATATACAGACTATATCGGCGGAATTTATTGTGCTCAGTCCCGCCTGTGGAATCCCAGTAACAACATAGTCTGCAGATACAACCAAAGAATTTGGATAATTCCACTGGATAACTCAGACGAATTACCCCTCTTAGTTTTTATATTATATATAAAATTTTTTTTTAAAAATATTATATATATATATATATTACACCACCGGCCACTTTATTAGGGACACCTTCAAATGTCGTTAACCTTTAAATTTTTAATCAGCCAATCACTGGCGGGAACTCAGTGCATTTAGCATGTAGACATGGAAGACAATTCCTGCAGTTAAACCGAGCATCAAATATGGGAAAAAAGGGGATTTGAGTGCCTTTGAAGTCATGGTTGTTTGGGGCCAAAAAGGGTGGGGCTAGTATTTCAAAAAATCTGATCTCCTGGGTTTTCACCCAACCTTTCCCAGGGTTTACAGAGAATGGGGCCAAAAAAAAAAACATCCCCCGTGAGCGGCTTCCTGTGGGCGGAAATGCCTTGTTGATGCCAGAGGGCAAAGGAGAATGGGCAACTGGGTTCGAGCTGATAGAAAGGGAAAAAAGGACAAATAGCCCCCCGTTCACCCCAAGAGGGAGGAAAAATCTCTGAACCCCACAGTACGGCGAACTTTGAGGCGATGGCTACAGCACAGAAAAGACCACACCGGGGTGCCATCCTTTTAAAATAAACAGGAAACTGAGGCTCCAATTTGCCCCCAAACTCATCGAAATTGGACAGTAGAAGATTGGAAAAACGTTGCCTGGTCTGTGAGTCTCGATTTTTGCTGCGACATTCGGAGGGGGGTCAGAATTTGGGTCAACAACATGAAAGCATGGATCCATCCTGCCTTGTATCAACGGTTCAGGTGGGGGTGGGTTTATGGGGGGGGAATATTTTCCTTGGCACCCCTTTTGGGGGCCCTTGGTACCAATTGACATCGTTGCATTACACTTATGATGAGTAATCTAATTCACACGAAGAATTGAGCAGTATACTAGATAGGCAAAAGGGGTCCAACCCGTTACTAGCATGGTGTACCTAATAAAGTGGCCGGTGAGTGGCCACCACACATATTGTATTTCTATATATACCTAAACTTGTTACACTAGGGGTGCGCTTCTGCACTTTTTGTTTTGTGTTTTCTCCACAGCACATATAGGAATTGATCATACCCAGAAAGAAGCGCACCGCCTCAATACCTTCTTGATGTTTAATACATGTATACAAGCTTCGGCATCAGCTGTATACCATCAAGTCTTTTCAAGATATCAGTAGTATTTTTCACATATGATGGTAATCATTCAACCACTGGTTTCAAATAAAAATCAATACATTTGCAAACTGGGTCGCAAAGACTAATAAATACAGGGTGGGGATTTTTGGATAGTTTACCTCCAGACCATCAAAAACTTTTCTTGGAATGCTGCCACAGTCAAGGGCTCCTTCAAGAATTTTATGGAGGTTCTCTGATATTTATTGTTTGTCAAGAGTGATGCACGATATATTTATAAAAATTAAATTGATATATTTGATTGTGTGTTTTATATATTGATGAATTGATAACTTAGGCTGAAGTTCATTTTTAAAACAATAATTTTTCTTATTCACATTTATGTTTTTACATCTCTTTTTACCACCTTTTTCACTAGTCTCACATCCTTTTTTAGTCACTTCCCCCTTTACTTAAACATAATCATCTTATTATGATTACTTGATCCGGCGGCGCTTCTGTGATGGTGAGCATGCGCCGGAAGTGCTGGGCTCGCTGTGCCGCTGCGGCGTCTTTGAGTGCAGTGCGCATGTCTAGAGGGTAATTTTTCCTGGCATGTGCACTTGCCTCTCACTGGCGGAAGTGGGCAGCATTTTTGAGCCGCAGCATTCTGCGCACATGCGGCGTGAGATCTCTTAAGCGCCGGATGGATTTTCACCTGTGATTGTTGCTTTTCATGTTTATTATTGGTTTATCTTATTTATTAATGGTTATATGATGTCTCCTTTTCTTTTTATTCCAGTTCTGTTATTGTATCTGGGGTATAGTAATGATTTTTAGTAATATGGGAAAATCTATCGCTATTGGCCAAGTTGAATCATGTGATACTTTAGTGGGAGGTATATTTGATGGGACATGTGAGCATCTTGACACACTCCTGAAAAAGCATTGGTGAAACGTGCGTTGGGGATTCAGGTGCTACTCGTATGCAGCTTGTTACTATGGGTAAGATATATAACTAAGATATTTTACTTTTTTGCAGGCTCTTATTTCTTTTTGGTCTGTTAATTGTTATATAACAAATATGTGACCAATCTTTGGAAAGGGGCTAGACCACTATTTACATACTGCCTTCATGTGTTGTAGCACGTCCGTTTTTTTGTCTTTCACTTTTTGATACTGCTTTTTAAAATTAGTTTTGAAATAAAGTTTTTGGTTATTTTATCGGTATGTAGTCCTCATTTTTCTTTTGTGATGTATAAGCTATAGTTGACCATACCATAATTGGTGATTTATAGAAATTCTGCTTGGAGGTTTAGTGTGCCATCACGTTAGAGACCTAGCCAATGTAATCCTTACCAATCCTTTTTGTGTTAATTGTATAAACAATGCAGAATGGTGTACAAAGATGGCGGTTCTATCAATTCCTGCCTGGAGCAGGAAGTGATGAATATGCGGGCATGTCGGCGATGGGAGCCTTCATAAGGCTTCCAGCCACCATGTTAATGTATCAGTACCGATCACAGGGAGAAATAATCACTGTGCTGTCTGAGGGGTTAGGTAGCAGGGAATGGAGTGGCTCCCTGCTGTTACCGGTGGGCGTCACCTGCAATTACTGAGTAATCCCGATACATAGATGCTTACCAGCACCAGGACGTACCCATATGTCCTGTGTCAGTAATGGGATAACAACATGACATTATACAAAACTATGAATGAGTTATAGGAATAACAGCAGTGTTTGTTTCAAGGTTGGTTCTGATAGAAAGCAGTTGGTAGACTGAAGTCTGTCATAAATCATGTCTTTCTGAAAAGGTCAATTCCTTACAGTTAGCATGTCTTCTAATAGAATCAAAGCTTGGAACTCCCATTGAAATCAGATGGAGAGTTCTGACCACCTCCCGTTCTTAATAGAAACTTTTTGGGCCTGTTCTCAAGAGGTGAGACCCACAGTTATCACACATTACTGGCATATTCAATCTATATGTTATTAATGGGTGAGACTGGACATTCCTTTTTTGTAATTTTTGTCATAATTACCTTATTTTTCTGCTATAAGATGCACTTTTTCCCCCCAAATTTGGGTGCCCCAGGCAGAAAGTAGTAAAACCACCATCTTTGTTCACCCTAATGAACTGTGTTACAATGCATTAGGCTGTATAAGCGATTGTGCCCCCTAGTGGCGGAACACCCTAGGGGGACTCAAAGTTAAAGTAAAAAAGAAGAAAAAAAAAATACAAATGCCAAAATTGCAGTTTTTTGGGTCATTTTACATCCCCTAAAAATTGGAATAAATGTAATTAAAAAAGTTGCATGTATTCTAAACTATTACCAATAAAAAGTATACTTCATCCCACAAAAACTGCACCCACACTCAAGTCCCTAGGTGTTAGTATAAAAAAAAGCTATTGGTCGCAGAAAATGATGCCGCGCCGCAAGTTTCAAAGATAGAAAATGTTTGGAATATTTTTACGGTACCAAAACATAATGAAAACCCTACGTGTTTGGTATTGCCGGATTCGTATCAACTTGTAGAATACAGAAAACACATTCTTACCGAAGATTGAATGCCTTAAAAAGAAAACACCTGCAAACATGGTGCAAGTGCTTTTTTTCTTATTTTTCCCCTCTAAGACTTTTACAGTATATTCTATTGCATGATGACTGACATTATTGGAAAGAAAAAATTTGCAAAAAAAAAACCCTTCATTTTGTTGTGTAGTTTAAAAAAAAAAAATTAAATTAAATTTATGGCTCTAGGAAGGTGAGGAGGGAAACAAAAGGCCCATAAAAAAAAAAAATGGGCCTGGGAAATTAAGGGGTTAAACCCCAAAAACCACCGGGGGGAAAGGGCCCAATGTACAGAAATTTTCCATGGTTGTTTCAAAAACTTTTCCACCTGGGGGTGTTTTTTCCAATGCCCTACCCTGGTCTATAACAGTTCCCCCTTTTATTTTGGGATCGAAATTGGGTAAACTCAGCACCCCCCTGGTTTTAATTTTCTTTACTTGAGGGAGAAAGCAAGTCTTGGACATTTTGATTGCCCCAAAAAATTATTAAGCTGGTGCTGGAAAGGCCCTTAAAAAAGAAATGTTTATATGGCTGGGTTTTTTTTGTTTTTTTAAATTTTGATAATTTGAAGGCTTGTCCCCAAGAAAGGAAATTTTCTTTTCAAAATTTACAGGGGGTTTTCCCGGTTTTGGGAAAGCGTTTGAAAAACCCGTTCTTTAAACCATCCTGATTGACTTTAAAAAAAAAACCATTCGGGCAGTCTCCACTAAACCCGGATTTCTGCCAGACTTTTTTTTGCACGGGAAAAGGTCTGAAAAAACTTAGAACATTTTTAATTTTTTTTTCAGTTTTTTAAATTTTTTTCAGGCAGAACTTAAACCCAAGTCGTGGTTGGGGGGGAACTTTAAAACCCCGGTAAAGTGGGTCTGCCCCTTGAATATCAAAAACATTTTGGGTCTGGTTTTATACAAAACCGGAAACCCCCGGGTTTTATTACACTCTTCTTTTTTTTGGATTTTTTTAAAACTTTTAAATTTACGTGGATCGTGGACTTATGCTGGTTGGGACAAAAGATGGGGCCCAAATTAAATTTAAACCCTTTTTAACAACCCCTTGATTCGGTGAAAAGGTTTTGGGGAGAGTTGTGCTATTCCAATACACAACCGAACAAGTTAAGTGAAAAAGGGCCAATTTACCTTTTTAAAATCCCTTGTTTAAAAAGGGTTTTTAATAAAAAAAAGGAAAAACCTTGTGATTCCTCTTTTTTTTATTTTTCCGCTCTCATTAAAAGGGCCCAGTGGGTACAGGTGCAGAATTGGTTTTTTGATAAAAGGAATTTTTTTTTAAATTTAATCCCTTTAAATTTGGAGAAAAGCAGAATTTTTAAGGGGGTTATTTTTAAAAGATTTCTCTTTAAATTGGGCCTTAAATTTACTAGAAAAAAGGGCATAAGTAAGGAACTGAGCTTTTCAAAAAGACATGTGACTTACCAAAAATTGTTTTTTCCGGGCCCCAAGAAAATTCTGAAACCCCCTGCAAACAGAATGAGCAAGGGCGTGTACTTCCCCAAAAAGCTTCAAATTTGAAAAAATTTAGATTTCCCAGTCTTTTCGTTGCTTTCAAATAAAACCCAAAAGTTGCAGAACCCCCCTGTTTTTCTCCCTTTTTTTTTATTTTCATAGTCTTGTAAAATTTCCCAAATGTTTTTAAAAATGTTTAAAACCCTTTTGGTTTTCAAAATTTAAAAAAAAATTTTAGTTTGAAAAAATTTTGATGGATAAATTTTTTAAAAGGGAATGGGAGTGATTTTTTTTTTTTTTTTTTTTTTGCTTTGAAAATAAAACTGCCCCTTTTTCTACAAAAACTAAAAGTGAGGCCAGCACACACAAAACCCCTTCGGGAAATTTAAAAGGGAAACTAAAAAAAACAATGTAAAAGTAGCGAGGGTCTCTTCATTTGATGTTTTATCAACACTCTGGTTCTGGGTTATACTACTGCTGCGTTTGCTAGTGTTGTGGTACATGAAGACCTAAATGTATGGGCAATGAGGATAAAAAGGGGCCTGAAAGCTTTGCCCATCAATTATGGGCTATGTGAGGGCTATGCCAACTAGACAACTTCTCAACACATAGGTAGATTGCTGAGGGTCATGTTGAATTGGTAGATATCAGTAAAGACAGAGGAAGGCAAAACATTACTCTTCAGCACTGGTAGTAATAAATGGCTCGAAACTCCAAGGCTATTATATCCACATACCCTAATAGGGCATATAAACAGGGATTCACCAGTTTAGTAAACCCATTTAATGTGAGATAACTGCAGATCTTGTATTCTAAATAATGATAAAAAAAATCTAAATATCTACTATAAAAACATAAAATATGATTGTACAAGTCAACCTATTACCTGTTAGGAAATAGTCTTTTCAGAAAGATATGTAACTTATCGAAAATACAATTTCAGGCCAGGAGACTTCAGGCCCTGTCAGACATGAGCAATGCTGGTAACTTCAAAGCTTCAAAATTAAAAAAAATGACACATTCTTTCTACCGTCTGTTAAAAATAGACCCAACTCCACCAAAAAAAGCAAACTTTTCATTCTAAAAGGAATAGTTAAATTTCACCCGTCAATAGCGAAAGCCGGAAATCAAAAACGCAACTATAGCTGCTTGTCCCATTAATTCACAAAAAGGATTTTGTATTATTTGTTTTATGGATTTTAATAATTATGCACAAAGCATGTTTTGAAGCTTAGACTGCAATTTTTTTGGCAAAGTTAGTGTAGAATGCCCTTATTTATGAACCCCGGTTACTAGGGTCATAAATCAGGCCCTTCTAGGCAGACATTAAAAATTCTGGCTCGGAAACCGTTTGAAAATGGTTTACTGTTCCAGCGAAATCCCCTTGGAATTGCTGTAGTAAAGCTTAAATCTTAGCTTGTAGGTCCTATGCCCCTCCCCCCCCAAAAGCCCCTGAAATCAGGCGCATTACAAAGTGCCACGGGCACTCTGTAATACGACTGATACTAGTGTGTGGGCAATTTCAGAATCTAGATGCTAGATGTCGGGCTGAAAAGAAAACCAAATTCTGGCGTGCCCCGTATAAAAAGTTGCCCCCCTGTGTCCTTTTTTTTCCTTTCCCATTTTAAATGTTTTTTTACAAGAAAGCTTAAAATTAAATTAATTACTATATAAGTTGATGGTCTAAGTTATAGGTTTTTCCCTTTTTGAAAGACAGTCATTAAAGAGACGCATTCCTTTTTTGTTCACTAAAAAAACACAACAACTTTGAAGTTACATCTCTTTAGTAGTCTGTATGATAGCAAAATTGCATTGACTCTAAGGGTTTATTCACAAATGTGGCAGAGGTTCTGTTCAGAACCTCTGTTACATGTTTTGTTGGAAATGACAGTGAAAATAGCGCAGTAAGCTATGCTGTTTTTCCCTTCTCAACGACAGACACCGTCCGTTGGGAACCATGGGTGTCATTTGTAAAACAGATCCAATGGCTTCCATTTTCACCTCTGCGACGGAAGTTCTGAATGGAACCTCTGACGCAGATTCGAACAAAGCCTAAGTGAGACTAGAGCAAAACTGTTTAAAAAGGGTTCTCCCCTTTGGACATTCCATATCCTGAACACAGGACTCCCTCTATCAACCCAGAATTTCTTGAAATGTAAGAGATTATATAAAAAGGATTGTTTTCTAAACTAGACAGTCTCTTTAACATACAACAGCTATTCTCCACTTGGACCTCAAGTCACCATTGCTTGATAGGTTTAGACAGAATTTTAAATTCCACCCCCGTAGAACCAGTTCCCCCAAAACTTTCTACAAAGCTTGGGCTTCGTTATTCGTGTATACCTCAAAGCCTTCAGTGTTGCTATCTTTAAATGCCACTCGACTTAGGGAAAAAAAAACTGGTAACAAAATACAAATCCACAGTAAAACCCCTTTAACAAAGTGGATCACTCTACACACCCAGCTGTGTCACTGAGAACCCTCCTTGAGTCAAACTCTACCACATTCCTATTCAGAGCCACTACGCCATAGGACTGGACCATCTGGACCACTTCACAGACCTCAAGGGAACCGCCTACTCTAGGCTAGAGAAAACAACCTTAAACAATCTTTTTTGGCCCTCTGGGGTCCAGTAACCAGAGTGCTTTACACAATCAATGAGGGGGGGTAAAAAATAGCTATTTAATTTTTACTTCTAAAAAATAACTGGTGGAGTCTGAAAACAACTGCATCTTTGGGCAAGGGGGGGGTTTTTTCTTATAAATACATTAACTGGCGGGCCACTAAATGGGTTCTGGTCAGAAACGGGTCTCCCCCCGAGTGGGAAGGAGTGAGAAACGAACCTGTATACTCCTCTCCTGCATCCCTGTAAATGCAGAAAGCCCATTTGGAGGGACATGATTCTTTTACAGGTTGGGAATCATTCCATTTAAATGCACCCAGAAAGGCCCAAAGTTTTGGGGGTCCTCCCTTAAACAGAGAAATGAAGAAGCCCACCCACTACTGTTCTGTGCCAGATGAAAGCATAGCTCACGAAAATTAATGAAATATTTCCAATTCCAAAAAACACGGAAATTTAATTTAGGTTCTACTGCTGAACCCTCTGGGCTAGCCCTGAACTTTTGATAAAGAAATGAAAATGATTTGTTGTCCATATAGCCCCCCACAAATTGGTTTTAAATAAATGTATATATGGCCTATGATTATGTTAGGGAATAGCCACTTAAGCAATTCTCAGAGTGTAATTGCCAGAAAGGATACACAATGACAAAAAGGCGGGAAAAAGGGAACCCACAACAAACTGCCCTCTGAGAGGCAGAGTATAAGGGTGCGTTCACATGGCAAAGACAAAATAACGTTCGGATTTTATGACCGGTATTTTGTCTTTTTTTGGCATACAAGGGACAAGCTTTTGTCCGTAGTTTGCAGATTCAAACCATCCCCCCTTTACCCAATTTCATGTTTGCCCAAAAAAAGGGTGGAAGAATGAACATGTTCTAAGTCAAAAACCGTCCGCCGGAAATTCCTCGAGGTGTGGACTGCTGCACGGATTTTATATTTAAATCAATGTAAAAGGTTGACAGTTTGTTTACAGAATTTTTTAAAATCTGAAAAATGTCTGTAAACCAACTGAAAACCTTTGCCATGGGACAAACCCCAAGGCTCCTCCCGGTTTTTTACTAAGGCCACGCAAATTTGGAATGGTTGGCTACTAGAGACCTGGTTGCAGCCAAAACCCCTTTCCATTTTCAGCGGGTTTTATTAAAAAACCTGAAGGGATTGGGGCTTTTTCCCAGCCAAAGGGTTTTTTGTTGGTTTTACAGAGTTTTTTTTGATTGTAAAACAAACTGTCAAACCTTTTACATTGAATTTAAAAAATAAAATCCGCCAGCGTCCCCCATGCAAGATTTTCCGCCCGGGGGGGGGGGTTTTTTTTACTGGAAAATTCATTCTTCCCCCCGTTTTCGGGGGGAGCTGAAAATGGGATGTGAAGGGGGAGGTTTGAATCCGCAAAACGGGCAAAACTGTCCCCCTGTAGCCAAAAAAAGTCAAAATATGGTAAAAAAATCCCCAAACCCGGATTTTGTCTTTGCCCGGGGAATGCACCCCTTTTAATTGCCTGTCAAGGCATTTTTTAGTGGGTTAGGTATATTT
>JAODAL010049405.1:20000-28207 GCA_025379985.1 Phyllomedusa bahiana | reverse complement strand
TTTCCGGCCCATTTTCTTTTTTATTACGATTGCATTAAAAAACCCCTGGGGAGCGTCGCTCGCTTCCCCCGGTCCAAATAACCGCCCTTTTTTTTAACTTACCCAAAATCCGGAGTCGCTCGCATTTCTTTTCCCATAGAACTTATGAGAAAGTAGTCGCCTCTGATGCTAAGCGGGACGAGCCCCGCTAGCTAAACCCAATCATCTTTTCTGCTTTTTTTACTGTATTTTAAACTGCCCCGCTTGTTTGAGGGTCAATATTTCTCCTTAGGTTAAAATGGGTCCCTGCGCCCTATTCTGTTTGGGCGGGTTTAGCCGACCAATCAAAGAGTTTAACAATTTGAATTACTGTATTCCAGGCAATCCCTATGAAATTCCCCGAGTAGCACGGTTGGGCGACAAAGCTTTTTTCGGGATGAATTGAATTATGTTTTTAGAAGGTTTCAGTCTTTTCGAGAATATTTTCAACTAAAAAAAATGATTTTTTTATTCATACTCCATGCCGCAGGGCGTGACCCCGACTTGCCTGCCGATCTTCATGACTACAATGGGAGAAGGCTGGTTTGATGGCGGGTACCCAAAACCCCCCGCTAGTCAACAATCAGCTTTTTCTGTTTTTTACTGTTTTTAAACTGTCCCCCCTTATTCTGATTGGTAATTTTTTTCCCCTGGTTTTAAGGGTTCACTGTCGCCCTATTCTGATTGGGGGGTTTCTGCCAACCAATGAGAATAGCTTTTCAAAATTTTTGGAATTACTTTTTTTTCCCCGGAAATTTCCAATATCCTAATTCTTGAATTAGGATATTGGAAAGTGATTTTTTTTATGTATTTTTTTTTTGAGGTTTGAGCTCTTTTTGGAGAATGTTAAAACCCCTTTAAAGGCGATTTTTTTATTCCACTCGCCCCCGACAGGGGAATGATTTCGCTGTTTTCAGCCTGTCTCGCTGGAAACACTTTTCGGGCAGTCCCCACTGCCCCCACACCTGGGGAGCCAGGAACTTTTCCCCCCCCAGTATGAGCGCACCTACTGGACGGGGATTTTAGGCACAGTGCCGCACTGCGCCCATGTCCCCGCATGCGCCTCCCCACACTGGGGGGGCGGCGGACTTTAATCAGGTCAAATATCGGGGGCGCAATTTTAACGAGAACGGAAAAGGGGATAAACATAGAAGAAGAACAAGGAAATCTCGGGGCCCAGCTCCGGCGGCAGGAGTATGATTAAAAAAATATTTTTTTAATGTAAAACTATCGATAAAGAGGGGAAACCCTTCCCTAAAATTAAATCATTAAATCCCGAAAAACGCGTTTGTCGCGGACGGGCGCTAATAGGAATTGCAAAAGAGAGAAATCGCCGGGGAAAAACGTATTGAAATTGTTTAAATATTTCATTGGTCGGCAAAACCAGCAATCAGAACAGGAGCGACAGTTCCCATCTAACCTATGGAGAAATATTGACCCCCAAATTTTTTAAAAGGGGGGGACAGTTCAAAAACAGTAAAAAGGCAAAAAAAGAGCTGATTGGGGGAAGCGGCGGGGGCTGTCCCCGTTAGCCAATCAGGCGCGAGTACTTTCTCATAGAGTTTTTATGGGGGGAAAAAAATCAGAGCGGCTCTGTGATTGGCAAATTTTAAAAACGCGCCGTTATTTGGCCAATGGGAGAGGAGCGAGCTCCTATGGGGTTTTCCTAATGCAAACAGGAAAAAACAGTACATGGCCCCAAAATTTTAAGACTCCAGAAGTTTTCCCGATGTGTATATAAAATGAAAAAAATATATGGGGGGGGAAAGAAAAAAAAAATTTTTAAAACAATAAAATTGTTTATTTCTTTATTTTGTTCAAAAACCCTACTATTTTCCTTTGGTAAAGAAAATAAAGAAATAAACTGATTTTGTGAATTAATTTTTTTTTTTTTTTTTTTTTCCCCATATTACAAACGCGTTGTTCGGGGTTTTAATGATTTATTTTTTGGAAGGTTTCAGCGCTTTATTGTAATATTTACACTTAAAAAAATGATTTTTTTATTCATTACTCCATGCCGCACGGCGCTCAGCGCCGAGATTGCATTGCGCCGATCTCTCCATAGACTACAATGGGAGAAGTAGCTCGCACTCTGATTGGCCGAGATAGCCAATCCCCCGCTAGCTCAACCAATCAGCTCTTTTCTGCATTTTTACTGTCTTTTGAACTGTCCCGCCTTTGATTTTGATTGGTCAAAACTTCTCCATAGGATATAATGGGTCTTTGTCGCTCCTATTCTGATTGGTCAATTCTCCTCCATAGGATATAATGGGTCTTTGTCGCTCCTATTCTGATTGGCTGGTTTATGCCGACCAATCAGAATAGCGTACCGATTTTGAATTACTGTATTTCCCGGCAATTCTCTATATCCCAATTCCTTATGTAGCGCCGGTCTCGGCGACAAACGCGTTGTTTGGGATAGAATTGATTTATGTTTATAGAATGTTTCAGCTCTTTTTCACAGAATATTTTACCACTAATAAAAATGATTTTTTTATTCATACTCCATGCCGCACGGCGCTGAGCGCTGAGATTGCATTGCGCCCATCTCTCCATAGACTACAATGGGAGAAGTAGCTCGCGCTCTGATTGGCTGGGATAGCCAAGCCCCCGCTACCTCAAGCAATCAGCTCTTTTCTGCATTTTTACTGTATTTTGAACTGTCCCGCCTTTGATTTTGATTGGTCCAAACTTCTCCATAGGTTATAATGGGTCCCTGTCGCTCCTATTCTGATTGGTCAATACTCCTCCATAGGATATAATGGGTCTCTGTCGCTCCTATTCTGATTGGCTGACATAGCCAAGCCCCCGCTAGCTCAGCCAATCAGCTCTATTCTGCATTTTTACTGTATTTTGAACTGTCCCGCCTTTGATTTTGATTGGTCAATAGTTCTCCATAGGTTAGAATAAGTCACTGTCGCTCCTATTCTGATTGGCCGGTTTATGCCGACCAATGAGAATAGCTTTCAGAATTTGAATTACTGTATTTCCCGGCAATTTCCAATATCCTAATTCTTGAATTAGGATATTGGAAAGTGTTTTTTTTTAAATTATTTTTTATTTTTGAGGTTTGAGCTCTTTTCTGATATTTTCCGCCTTTATAAAGGCGACTTATTCATGCTCCGCACGGACATCTTTTATGATTTCTCGCTGTTTTCCAGCCTGTCTCGAATCGGAATATACACTCACCGGCCACTTTATTAGGTACACCATGCTAGTAACGGGTTGGACCCCTTTTGCCTTCAGAACTGCCTCAATTCTTCGTGGCATAGATTCCACAAGGTGTTGCAACGATGCTCAATTGGTACCAAGGGGCCCAAGAGTGCCAGGAAAATATTCCCCACACCATGACACCACCACCACCAGCCTGAACCGTTGATACAAGGCAGGATGGATCCATGCTTTCATGTTGTTGACGCCAAAATTCTGACCCTACCATCCAAATGTCGCAGCAGAAATCGAGACTCATCAGACCAGGCAACGTTTTTCCAATCTTTCTACTGTCCAATTTCGATGAGCTTGGGCAAATTGGAGCCTCAGTTTCCTGTTCTTAGCTGTGAAAGGAGTGGCACCCGGTGTGGTCTTCTGCTGCTGTAGCCCATCTGCCTCAAAGTTCGCCGTTACTGTGCGTTCAGAGATGCTCTTCTGCCTACCTTGGTTGTAAGGGTGGCTATTTGAGTCACTGTTGCCTTTCTATCAGCTCGAACCAGTCTTCCCATTCTCCTTTGACCTCTGGCATCAACAAGGCATTTCCGCCCACAGGACTGCCGCTCACTGGATGTTTTTTTCTTTTTTGGACCATTCTCTGTAAACTCTAGAGATGGTTGTGCATGAAAATCCCAGGAGATCAGCAGTTTCTGAAATACTCAGACCAGCCCTTCTGGCACCAACAATCATGCCACGTTCAAAGGCACTCAAATCACCTTTTTTCCCCATACTGATGCTCGGTTTGAACTGCAGGAGATTGTCTTGACCATGTCTACATGCCTAAATGCACTGAGTTGCCGCCATGTGATTGGCTGATTAGAAATTAAGTGTTAACGAGTAGTTGGACAGGTGTACCTAATAAAGTGGCCGGTGAGTGTATGTGAGGCGCAGTCCCGCACTGCGCCCATGTCCCCGCACTGTGCCCCACACACAGGCGAGGCGCAGGGAACTTTTTCCCGCATGTATGAGCACACCTCCTCGGACGGCGAATCTTAGGCGCAGTCCCGCACTGCGCCCCACACACTGGCGAGGCGCGACTGACTTTACATGCTATGTATGAGCACGCCCCGGCCCCAACATAAATCAGGCGCAGCTTTCGCCGGAAAACTGGCGGAAAAGCGCGCCCCGACCCGGCGGGCTTCATACATGTCGCCCTTGGTGTTTAACCCAATTTTTTTTATGTTAAACACATTTTTTAAACATTTTGGCCCACATGTATGAAACGGTTTTGGTCTAAAACTCACTTTTTTGCCCATAGCTTTCTATGGGGAAAAACTTCTATGGGAGTTTTAGACTTAAACCCGTTTGTTTGTTTTTTATTTTCCATATTACAATCAATGTTAAAAAAAAACTCCTGAAGTCCTGCAGCTTTCACTTTGGCCACTAGGTCTAATAATAGTCTGATATTTCTTGTTCTGTCGAGAAAACTTTTTAGCAGTCTCCTCATTATCAGCACAGGCAGGATTACACTGAAAGGTGACACCAATGTGCATAGATAACACAAGATCCACCAGTCACAACAGGAGATGTCACAGCTCTCCCTCCCCTCCTCCCTGCACACTGACTTCTTCCCTCGTCACAGAGCATGCCTAGAACACTTTCCTATAGAAGTAAATGGGTCTGCTCCTGTTCACAGGATCCTATGTCCATGAAGCTGCTGTAAAGCATCCCTCTAATTCAGTGGTCTCAAACTGCGGCCCTCCAGCTGTTGGGAAACTACAACTCCCATCATGCCCACTGTTATAGATTATATAAATGCATGATGGGAGTTGTAGTTTCCCAACAGCTGGAGGGTTGCAGTTTGAGACCACTGCTCGAATTGCTGTTAAAATGGTTATACTTAACTGGCATCAGCTGTTGGCCCACCAATGGCCATTTGAGGATGCACAGGGAACATGTGCTGTCTGGGTGGCATCCTGAGTTGCCTAGGGGTGGCTACTTCACATGCGCATTACTCCTGTGACCAATAAGACCTGGTAGCCAGGTCCACAGGTTCTGAAGCCACTGTGGTGCTGGTGGTAGTGAGGATGTGACCAACTGGACCTGGTTACATCCTCACAACAGGTTCTAAAGCAGCTGTAGTGCTGGAGGTAGTGAGAATGTGACTAATTGGACCTGGTACCCCTTCTCCTCAAAGGTTCCATAGTGCTGGTGATAATGAGGATGTGACCAACTGGTCCTGGCTACTTTCTCTCCATAGACTGTGAAGCACTTGTGGGGCTGGTGCTTGTATTGGTGAGGATGTGACCAACTGAACCTGACACCCCCTCTATCCACAGGTTTTGAAGTATCTGTAGTGCAGGTGCTGGGGGCAGTGAGGATGTGACCACCTGGTGCTTGTGTCCCCTTTTCTACAGGCTCCACAGGCTGTCATGATGCTAATAATGATACTAGTGAGGATGTGACCAAAAACACCTTGTCCCCCCTCTCCACAGGCTCTGTAGTGGCCATTATGCTGATGCTGATAGTAGTCAGGATGTGATTAAAAACACCTGATACCCTCTTCTCCACAGGTTCCCTAGCAGCCATGGCGGTGGTCACCTCCTTAGTGCTTTGTCCTTGATTTACAATTCAAAGGCAAAGTCAAGGGGGGACAAGCCAGCTGATTCTGGTATCTATGAAACCACTTTGAGTACTTCCTACTTCTAATGCTTTTGTCTTAATTTTACATCAAAGCAAGTTCATCAATAAATTTATTGCAATTGATTATCTGGGATACTGGAGCACAGCAGGGATTATTATGGGAGCCAGGCAGAAGCAATAAACTTAAAAGCTATTCTTCTTATGGAGGATGCAGTAATTACGGGGTTTGAGAAAGGAATTGTAGCTTAAGCCAATTGTGGATAGTTATTGCATTCCTATAGTAGACTAGGGTGTGGGTGATATTACAGCCTTGCTACCTGCAATCTATTGTATGCAGGGGCTTGCTGGTTACCATCTAAAAGAAAGCTTTATCCAATGAAGAATTTTGGGCCACATGTATGAACCTGTTTAGGTCTAAAACTCACTTTTTTGCCCATAGGTTACTATGGGCAAAAGAGTGAGTTTTAGACCTAAAAAGTGTCATACATGTGGCCCTAAGTTTATGTCAAATATTCAGGTGCATCAATGTGGCCTGAAAATGGTGCCTATTATTAACTGCAGCTTTCATGGGGCATATTTATGAATGCCCAAAGTCAGAATGAAGTTTTAGCAAAGTGGAGCAGTATGGAGAGGTTCGTTGGGCGAGCTGTCCCAGCTTTATAACTTTATAGTTTTTATTGAGATGGCCAAAAAAATTTTTAGAAACTTTTTGGCCATGAAAAAACCCATCACTGCTGACAATATTGACTCTTAATGCAAATGTAGGTATATACACAAACCTGTTATGTGGGCCCCCTCAGGTTGATTGTGGAAGGGATAGGGCTCCACCCGACCCTGAAGGTGTTCTGTGGGTTTTGGGACCAAAACGATACGCGTTCTTTTTAAGCATTTGCCCCCCCCATAGAATTAATGGAATCATCGAATAAACCATCATGTGTAAAAGGTGCAGGTCCCTTGAGGGTAATTGAAGTCTTGGCCCCAAAGAAAAATTGGACTTGGGCCCCCGAGCTACCTTTTTTAGTTAATTTGGGTTTCTTATGTGGGAAAGGGCTTTTGGGCCCCTTCAGGCTGCAGAGCCTGGTAGCACCTGCTACCGCTGCACCCCCTATAGTTACACCGCTGGGTCCCATCTCTCAAACCAACACCTATCTTGAGAACAAGCCTTGAAACCTCTCTGTTCAAAACAGAGAGGTCGTCAGAACCAGCACTGGACACATTAGAAAATTCAGCCCCATCCATGCCTTTTTGTGCCCCCTCCCTGCCTGGGATAAAGTGGCATCCTAGGTGGTCGCCTACCTTCACCTACCCGTATCACCGGTCATGGTCAGAACTCTCCTATTGGTTTCAATGGGAGTTCCAACTACAGTCAAGGAGTGTACCCAGAACTTCCATTTAATTCAATAGGAGCGTTCTGACCACCTCTCTATTCAAAACGGAGAGGTTTCTTAACTCATTCTTGAGCCAGGTCTGGGTCCAAGCGATGGGACCAGACACCTATCGCACGTTAATAGCATACCCTATCAATATACCATCAATGTGTATGATGGGAATACCCAGAAGGTTTCCCAGCAGAACATTGCCCATCACACTGCCCTCGCCATCTTGTCTTCTCCCCATAGTGCCATCTCTTTCCTAGGCAAGAGATGCACATTATTATTATTATTATTATTATTAACATTTATTTTAAAGCGCCATTGATTCCATGGCGCTGTACATTTGAGGGGGGTCACATACATGATATGTCAAATGAGTACAATAATGGACAATGAATGATTGTAACTGGTACGAGGGAGAAGAGGACCCTGCCCTGAAGGCTTACAATCTACAAGGAGGAGGAAGAGACAGGAGGAGAGGGGCAGACATGTTTGTGGGGTAGTACAGTGGCAGCAGGTTATTGTAGGTTATAGGCAATCCTGGAGATAGGTTTTCAGGTTGCTTTTGAAGCTGGTGAGAGTGGAGGAGAGTCCCGAGGTGTTGGGGCAGTGAGTTCCAGCGTGTGGGTGAAGCACGGGAGAAGTCTTGAAGACGATTATGTGAGGAGCTGATAAGAGGAGAACAGAGGAGAAGGTCCTGTGAGGAGCGGAGGTTGCGTGAGGGGGACTAAGGCAGAGATGTATGGAGGGGAGAGGTCATGGAGAGCCTTGTAGGTCAGGGTTAGCAACTTGAAATGAATTCGCTGGGCAAAGGGGGAAACCAGTGAAGGGATTGGCAGAGGGGAGAGGCAGAAGGGAGTAGCGAGGAAGAAGGTGGATAAGACGGGCAGCAGAGTTAAGGATGGTTTGGAGGGGAGTACGAGGGTGCTAGCTGGGAGGCCACAGAGGATGTTGCAGTAGTCAAGGCGGGAGATGACAAGGGCATGGACGAGCATTTTTGTGGTGCACATGCACCTACCATCCATG
>JAODAL010049405.1:0-15000 GCA_025379985.1 Phyllomedusa bahiana | reverse complement strand
AACAAAAATACCACCAAACTGGTCAAAAAAGGAAAAGGGAAAATTTTAAATTTTTTTTTTTAAAAACCGACAATCTTTATTTTTCCCAAATTTTAAAAGGGCAAATAATGTGGCAAGCAACACGATACAACAGATTACTCCATGTACTGCTGTTGCATCGTGACGTTTGCCACATCATTTGCACTCTTAATTGGAAGAAAATAAAAAATTTGGGCCCAAAAATTTAAGAAAAAAATCTCATTTTCATTTTTTTTCTCATTTACGAGTTTTGCCTTTCGATTTGGGTTGCGGAAATTTTCAAGGGCTAAAAGTTTTATAGACAGAAAATATGTAGGGTATATATATTTTAAAAGCGAGAAAAAGCAAATACGTTGAAAACCAGAAGTTTTACTTTACAAAATTTAAAAATGTTAAAAGACACTTTTGTTTTTTTTCTCACAAACTAACGGGAAAAATAAGAAAAAAACCTTCCCTTTTTTAGGTATTAGGTTTTACCACATCAAAAAAAAAAATCACCCAAGAGATCAAAAGAAAATTTGGGTTGGGACTTGTAAAAGGGTCTGGTTCATCCCTTTGGGTGCATCTTCCAGTTTCCCTAAAGGTGCCCTCGTCCTTGTACAAACAATTATACAAAAGTACAAATAAGAGGGGATTGTCCAGCTATTTTTGGCTGCTCAAAAAGGAGACAGGTTTTTTTTTGTCTCAAGATGAACGGGGCTTTGGTTTTAAAGGTACTATAAAATCAAGAAAAAAACAAAAGACCTTGAATTTGGCCACTCTGCCAGGAAGAAGTCATTACCCCAAAAAAAAACTTTATAAAAAGCCAGAAAAAAAGTTTGAAAATTGCACAGGAAAAAAGATCAAACATTTCTGGAGACATGTCCTGTGGTCTGACGAAACAAAACATTAAACTGTTTAGTAAAAATTGACATCGCTAAAATTTGGAGGAAAAAGGAAGAAGTTTGGGGAACCCAAGGACTTTAAACCCCAACTGGGGGAAACCCCGGCAGTAAGCAGCATCTTGTTGGGGGGTTTTTTGGGTTTGAAAGGGGGGAAACTGGTGCCCCATAAAATAAAATAACATCATGGGGAAAAGAAGTTTTATGGGGCAATACTAAAGAAACACCCTAAAGGGACATCAACCAGGAAGTTAAAGTTTGGGGCAGAAATGGGTCTTCCAAAGGAAAAAGGGCCCCAAGCTACTCCCAAAAAACGGGTTTTACAAAGGGGCTTAAGGAGAACCAAGCCCGGGTTTTTCAGGGGCCATCACAAAGCCCCCTGATCCCCAATCCTATTAAAAAATTTATGGGCAAACCCCTAAAAAGGCAGGGGGTGAGAAAGGCGACCTACAAACAGGCCCTCATTTACACCGTTCTGTCGGGAGGGGGGGGGCCCAAAAATTTCCCTCCAAAAACTATTGTGAGAAGCTTGGGGTTAAAGGATCCAAAATTTTTTAAAACCCCCCAATTCCTACTTTTTAAAGGGGGAAAAATGTTTCCAAAAACTAAAAAAACCCGAAATGAAAAAAATTTTGATTTTTGCCCTTATTCTGGCTTTTGGGGCAAATATAAATAATTTTTTGGGTTTTCCTAATTGAAAAAAAGGGGGGGAAGGGGTTTATTCTGATTTCATGTCAGATAGTGAAAAAAACATGCAAATGTTTTTCCTTATATATTGGGATGGAAATTTTCCTTTTCAGCTGTATATGGTTTATTTTAAATTTGTGTCAAATAGTACAAACTACAAAGAGAAAATTTACCATTGAAAATTTCCAAAAAGAAAATCTAATGCCCAATGATATAAAATCTCTCTACCTCCTACCAGCATTTAATGTATATCATGATTCTCATAAGGGAAAATGGAGCAGGTTTCCCCCCTTTGGGGCCCACCCAAAACCCCGGCAAAAAGGGGGCTGTTAGCAAAACCCAGACCTGCCGCAAGTGGCGGGGATTGTGTTTTAAACCCCTGAATCTCAGCCATTTACCATTTAGATGTTGCAGCAAACGTAACTTAAAAGGGGGTTTTTGTCTCACTAAAAGGGATTGCTTTTTAAATTTTAAAAGATCTTGCAAAAAAAAGGGGTCACTTTGCAATATATGTCCATTAACAGTGTCCTACCTTTTTCCTAGATACCCCCTTTCTTGTTTTTGGGTGCATCAGCTCCTCAGGTGCAATAAACTACAAAACCGGGTTTTTTTTTTCTCCTGATAGAACCCGGGGCCCGCACGGTTTTCTAAGCTACAAGCCCGTTTGATCCCCTCCGGGTAGGTGCTAGCGCTGGTGGCTAAAGCTACAGAACCCGGCTTCCTGCAGGGGCCCACTAGAAAGCCAAATTTAAAAAGCCCCCCGAATTTTTAAAGGGGGAACCCAAAAAAACAAGGGCTGAGGTGGATGAATTTAATGTAGTGGACAACCCCCTTTTAAATTTTTAAAGGGAAAAGGGGCCTTTTTTCCCCTTTTTGCCCCCAAATGAAACCCCCCTAGGCCAAAACGCTTTTCTGACGATTGTTTGTCCGGGCAAAGGCCCGAAGCCCCAACAATGGCCAAAACCATGGCTCCAATAGCCAGGTCGTAATAAGGGATCCATAAAAGGTGCATTTTTGCAAAATTTTTGTTTTGCAAAAAAAAGTGGCAAAATGAAATTTCCATCCCCAGTACTTTTATAAAACCCCCTTGGTTTAAAATACCCTAGGGGGCTAAACATACAAATAGAAAAAAAGTTTTAAGAATATGACAAAAAAAAAAGTATATTTCCTTACGTTGAAAAACCCGAAGTTTTTCCCTACAAATTGATCAAAGGTACCGGGTTTAAAAAAATTTGGCCTGCCAAAAAAAAAGCCCCCCATACATTATGGGGTTGGGAAAAAAAAAAAAAATTGGGGTCTTGGAAGACAGTGAGGGAAATAGAATGTGCAGTGGGAAGGGGTTAATTAAACTGTTTAATATTAAGATGTACAGTGGTGAAAGGTGAAAGCTGGCAGGTATTATGTGGCGCCCCTTTAGTAGGCAGGAGCCTATGTGATTTGTCTAAGCACACAGGTCACACACTTCAAAAGTCAGCCCTGTGTAAGGGCCCCCGGGGAGGAACTCCTTGGGTTTAAGAGCACCATGAAATTTAATAGAAGAAAGCCCCGAAAGGGGCAAACCAGGGTTTCCAAAATAGGGCCTGATTTTTATTTTTTCATGAAAAAAAATTTTTTTATTTCCTATATTTTTGTGGGCATAGGAACCAAGATGACACCTCTGCTTCCTATCCGGTTGTGGCCTAAGGCCTCACTGCCATGCAGCATCAGATGGCATATCATGCTGGCAGCATACAGTGGCTCAGGAGACCATAAACTAGAGCAACGATGTACACCCCTTCCATATAGCATTACAGTGTAAGACCTAAATCTAAGCCAACCCTGGAGGCAAAAAAGTAGAGAGGTAATAAATTGGGAAAGAGAAGAAATTTAAAAACTGCCAAATCCCTACTCCAGGGCCCCCTAATTTTTTGTTTTTGATTGTCACACCTCCTTATAAAGACCACGACGTCACGGTAAAAGAACACTCCGCAACCCTCTAATCACGGTATCAAAGGGGGCCCTCCCCGCTGTTGGGGAAAAAAAAAACTCCCATCAGCATTTGATAACTTTTAACAGTGGGCCTGAATGGGAGTTGTAGTTTTCCCCACTGGGAAAAGGGGCCGGGGGTTTTGGGCACCCCGGGTCTAGATAAAGGGAAAGGGCATAGAACAAACCCGTAGGTAAAATTTTCCCTTTGAAATGAAGGGCAAAAGCAGGGAAAAAAGAAATTTTTTTGTTCTTTAAAGAAAGGGGATGACATGCCTATCATTTAAAAAAAAAAAAAATTTTCCCATAGAAGGGCCATGCTTTTTAGGTGGCCCCGTTTAAAGGGGATCTTTTTAAACCCCCTTCACATGCAGCTATTTTTTGGATTTTTGGTTTTCTTTTTTTTCCCTCCCTACCCTTTTAAGAGCCATCCTTTTTTTTTATTTTTCGATCTAAAATGTTGTGTAAGGGCTTGTTTTTTTTCGGGACAAAACTGTTTTTTTTTTAGTGTTCCCATTTACCATTTTTTTTTTTAAATTTTTTAATTTTTATAAATTTTAGAGTTTCCAGGGGGCCCGTACATTCCCAAAGGGGTTACAAAATAAACAAAGTCCAAAAACAAAATACAAGGAAAAAATATGTGATAACAATGGGAAAAAAAGGGAAAAAGAACCCTTTCCGGGGAAAATTTACAAACTACAAGGGGGGGGAAAAAGACCGAAGGGGAGGGGCAGGGCATGTCTTTGGGGGGGTGTAAATGACAATGGGGTTTTTTGAAAGGCCATAGGCTCCCAAAGAGATGGGATTTCAGGTTTTTATTAAGGGCCCAAATGAGAAATGGAGGAGGAGTTTTGATGTGTTGGGGCAGGGGGGTTCCCCAAATATGGGGGGGAGGCACGAGTGAAATCTTGGGGGAAGGTTTTGGGGAGGAGCCTTTTTAAGGGGAGAGCAAAAGGAGAAGGTCCTGTGAGGGCCGGGGGGGTTGCGTGAGGGGGGGATATCGGGGGATTAAGGCCCGAATGTATGGAGGGGAAAAGGTCATGGAGGCCTTTGTAGGTCTGGTTAGTGACTTGAAATTTAAAGCGTGGGGGAATGGGAAACCAGGTTTAAAGGGGTTGGGAGAGGGGAGGGGGCAGAGAAGTAGTGAGGAGAGAGGTGGATAAGACGGTTCATACCATATAATTTTATTTAAAAAAACCCCTAAAAGAAAATTTTTTTTTAAATTTTAAAAATAAAAAATTTTTTTTTTATGAAGGTTTACTGACGATTTGCAAATTTATATGCCTTTTGCATTCTATGGGACAGTAAGACCCGGGGGTTTTCTATTGATATAGTTCTCATTATGTTTTGCACCATTTTCTGAGACCAGTAACTTGATCTTTCCTCGCATAGAGCTGTGTGATGGTTTTTATTTTCTGGGGGAAAAGGAAATAGTTTTATTGGTAAACCCGTTTTAAAGTGTTTTTTGACTTTTGGGTCCTTTTTTTTTCCAGTTTGAATAAACAAATTCTAATCAATTCTATAGTTTTTTTAAAAAAGGGAATTTTTGGAACCCCCCTTTTTTTTCCATCTTTGACGACTGCTTTGACCTTTGTTGTTCTACACAGTGAGATAACCAACCTATAACCGATGCCAAGAGTGTAGAAGAAAGTCATAGCTGATCCAGCACAAGCCAGTTTGAGGTGGATATTGAGGCAAAGCCGTCTATATGTATTTAGTCACTACTCCCATTACAAACATAATTTAACACATGGCACCCAAAGTCCTAAAAAACAAACAAATTGCTAAGAAGTTTTAGAACTAGGGAAAAACGCCTTGTCCCTTTTGAAATAACCATTTCATTTTGCACACGTTTGGGGAGTCGGTGTGTGGAAAACCCTTTCATTTTTTGTGGTGAAGGGGGCCCCGTTAGTAAAGTGCAAGGATTTTTTTAAAAGCCAAGGGGAACAACCCGATGCATCATCATATAAAAGTGTCTGATAAGCGTGACCTGCAAACTCCCCAAAACCCGAAATGCCCAAAGTTGGGCCAAACACTGTCCCACGGCCAAAAATGGGGTTTTTTTTTCTTACAAATTCCCATAGCCAGGGGCCCAAAGGGAAATTTTGGAAAATTTTGGGGGACATGTATGAAATTTTTTGGGGCCCCAGGGGGCCCTTTTTTTTTTCCCCCAAAAATTTTGTAGAATGCGCCTGAATCTAAGAACCTGTTTAATGTGGGTTTATAGAAATTTTGGGCCCCCTTTTTTTTTTTTCCCCTTTTATGCAAAAAAAAACAAATTTTGCTCAGGGGAAACCACTTTTAAAAATGCCCCCCTACCTGTTCCCCGCAGTAATTTGGGCCCGGTTTTGCCATCTAAAGTCATAAATATGTAGCTTTTTTACGTTGTAGTGCGCCCCCCCTCCCGCACGCTTCCCCCAAACTGGGACATTACAAAAATGCCACAAGGGTTCCCCTGGAATGCACCTGATATTGGAAATGCCATGGTTAAAAATTTTAGTGAACCCCGGGCGGGGCTTTCTATCGGGGTGAAAAAACCCAGAACTTTTGGTGCAGCCCCTTATACCCTGTCCCCCTATGTCCCACCTTTTGTATAATTTCTTTATTATGGGGAGCTTTGGGTGGCCCCCAATAATGCATATGCTTCAGAGCAGAGGGACCCTATTATGGTACCTCGCAATACATGGGTTATGTAACAGAAGGACCATATGATGTCACCCCACAATGCATGGGTTTTAGAGCAGAAGGGCCCTGTCATGGCACCTCATAATGCATGGGTTTTAGAGCATAAGGGCCCTGTCATGGCACCTCATAATGCATGGATTTTAGAGCATAAGGGCCCTGTGATGGCACCATTCAATGCATGGGCCATGGAGCAGAAGGACTCTTTAATGGCACCACATAATGCATGGGCTTAGAAGCAGGAGGACCCTATGATGGCAACACACAATGCATGGGTTTTGTAGCAGAAGGACCCTAAGATGGCACCATACAGTGCATAGGCTTGACAGCAGAAGGACCCTATGATGGCTCCACACAATGCATAGATTTTAGAGCAGAAGGACCCTATGATGGCACCACACAATGTATGGGCTATGGAGCTGAAGGACTCTTTAATGGCACCACATAATGCATGGGCTTAGAAGCAGGAAAAACCCTATGATGGCACCACACAATGCATGGAATCCATCAATGCTGGCTGACTATAGCTGGACACGAATACGGGATGCATCGGACGTTGGGTAAAAGTGAAAATCAGCAGCAAAGCACTTTCATTTCAGTGGAACTACTATTGTGGGTAACATTTAAATGCTTCATAATCAGTAAAACTTAATATTATGTTTCTCAAAATTTACATGATACAGACTCTAAGAAATGTTATTTCCGCTTTGCTCAATTGGGTTTATTATAATCACCTTAAATTTTGAAGGAAGCAAAACTTTTGAAAAAATGTATTGTCCGGTGAAATTTTCAAAAACTAGTTGTCACCTAAGAAGTGTCTTTCCACATCTTCTATTTAGCATAATACTTTGTCTATGGCACCATTGCACGAACGTAGGAGCAGGAGGTGTCGTATTTTCATATAAGCAGTCTGATCTACCAGTATCATGTAATAGAGCAAGAAGAGTTGAGCAGACTGATATATAATCTAGTGGAAAAAGATTCAGTATAACTTGCAATTCATTCATTTATATTCATGCTTATTCTGGGTTTAGGAGTCTAGTGGGTGGTCCTAGCCAGTGACTGACAGCTGTCAATTTATGCATGCTCACATAGAGAAGCCTGTAAATCAACAGGACCACCCACTGGACTCTTAAACCAAGAATAAGCAGGGATTTCACTCAAGGTTACACTGAATCTTTTCCCACTAAACTATATATCAGTTTGCTTAGTTCTTCCTGCTCTATAACATGCTGCCTGCAGATTTAACAACATTTTCTTGGTGACAGAAATATACTTTGGAAAATAAACATGACAACTCCTCCCTGTAAGTCTACAAAAAAAATCTGCTGGTATTTTCTTAGCAAGCTTTATTTCTTAGATTACTGAGCAGTAACCTTCACCTTTCCCCCCGGCACCGTTATCAATTTCAAGCTGTCTATGCAAATGGTACCAATCCATAGAGATCGAGATCCATAGGATCTTATCTCCCTATATAACGCATAGCAGGCAATGAATATGGTTGCAAAGCTTTGATAATATGCCATATGCTTCCTTTGTTTGTTGGAATGGTTAATTAAAGGTCTATGTGGCAGGGAGCAAGGTGGCATTACAATGGACACTTATGGGGTGATGACTATTGGGATGTAACACAGCAGCATCCTAAAGGGCAGTGTAACATGAAAGCCTATAATAATACCTGCATATAAAAAGTGGATGTTTATTTAAGTGTCATGATTCAATGTGTGTGTCATTTATTAACTGAGCCTCTAATTAGCATGTATAATGTATGGGAAGAGCAATATATTGCTGTAGCAAGGATATCCAAACCCCATCCTGTGCTCCCATCACTGTTGGCATGCTGTACCCATCCTTGCCCCTTAATGCATGTCAGCCAGGGTCTCTTACAGTGCAGCAAATACAGATGGTTCTGTGTGAACCCAATTCTGGATATAGGAACCACTGAACTAAATACTACAGGCTGGTGTCTGTCCTTTCAATCTGAATTTATTCTTCTCTGCCCCATTTTTTTATCCATTCCTTCCCCTTCTCTTTGCATTTTCAAATTTCTTCAAATTACTTTTCTTGTTCACTTCCATTCCCTTTACTGTTCTTCTCTGCCGCTTCCTGTTTCCTCCTTTCCATATCTCTTTTATTTTCTTTCTTTTCCAAATCTCATTCCTTCCCCTTCCTATTCCTTCTCCTTCCTTTCTCTGTGCATTTCCATTGGATGTTCCCTTTCATTCCCTTTCTCATTCCTTTATCTTTCGCTTTCCTTCCTGTTGTTTCCTTTCCAGTCTATTTTATTCATTTTCATTTTATATGATTTTACTGTCATTTACTATTGCTTTCTTTCCTCCTTTCCTTCTCTCTTGTTTCCTTATACTTTGGGTTTAACTTTCTCCTTTATATGATGTCTTTCTCATTCGCTATGCTTCCGCTTTTTCTTCCCGCTACCTTCTGGATCCCTTTCAAATTTCCCCTTTTCCTTTCCTTTCCCTTTCTCTTCCCTTTCCCTTTTTTCACCCTTTTATATAACCCCTTTCCCTTTCTCTTTTCCACTTGTACCTTTCTTTCCCTCTTCCCTTACGTGTCTCTTTTATCTTCTCAATTTCCTTTCCCTTTCTGTTGCCTTTCCATTGTATATCACTTTTATATTATCTCTTTCTCTTTCCCTTGTGTATCCCTTTTATATTTCCCCTTTCCCTTTCTTCCCCTTCCCTTTTACTTGTGTGTCATTTTTATATTCCCCATTTCAATTTCCTTCTTTTCTCTTTCCCTTCTAGTTCCCTTTGATATTTCGTCCTTCCCTCCTGTATAACTTTTATATTCGCCTTGCCATTTATTTCCCCTTCCAGTTGACTTTCCATTGTATGTCCCTTCTATATTACCCCTTTCTATTTCTCTTGTCTGTCCCTTCTATATTATCCCTTTCTAATTTCCCTTGTGTCCCTTTTATATTTCCCCCTCCTCTTTCTTTCTTTTCATTTTCCCTTTCCCCTTTCACTTCATGCCTATCTCAGTCACTAGTAAAGTTGGAGAGCATGTTACCTTGGCTAGAGCAACATCACAACTTCAAGATAGTGGAATTGTGGTTTTCAGGATGGTTTTTTGGTGTTGGTTGCATTTGGGTTAAGAATCTAAAATCTGGTGTTTTTTTCACCAGCTAAAACCACGCGTCCTCAGCACTTATTGATGTATTTTCTGCTTAGAAAAGTCTAAAGTACTTTCAGATTAATTATTTTTATTAATTCCTGGATCAAAAACTGATCAGACAGGTGAGGGCACATTGATGTGTACAAAGGGACTGCTAGATTATTGTCACGTTGGTTTTGTGGATTCGCTGGACTACTACAAGCAGTGGTGTAAGCTGCATCAGGGAGTGGGGTCTAAGGAGTCTCCCGTCTCTCACCAGAGCCCACCGCAAGGGCGGTTGGATTTGTCCAGCTGGGAGACTCCCAGGTCACTACCCCTGACAATACTTGCTTGTGGCGGTGGCTGTGGTGTGCGAGGTACAGAATCATAGGCAATGGTGTGGTCGGGGACAGGTGGAGAGATCAGGGCAAGCAGCAGGCAACATAGTTGGAGGTACAGAGCAGGAGATCTGGTACATGGGAATGGCAGGAATTCAAATAACAAGGGCACAAGCACCAAAGATCTGGCAGGGAAGTTAGGAAGTGGAAACAAGATATAAGGTCAGCATCCGGTAATTACCAGTGCTCTGACCCTTTAAATTTCACAAAGCCCTAGGAAGCAGGGAGCGTAGGCATCGGCACGCAGCAGAGGAGCGCAGGGAGGCAGGAGCGGGGACAGGTGAGTATTCTGCGGCGGGGTCCTGGGGAATAAGAGTGTGTCCACTGCCTGACATGGGAGCCGCAGTACGATATGTGACAATTATCCATTTGTCCACTTAATTTAGCTTCTATGTAGTCTGCTTAAAGACCTCTGGGTAAGGAGGGGTAATGTCTGGAATGCATTTGACCAGTTCCAATTTTGAAGAATTTAGCACATATGTTTTATGTCTTTGAGAAGGGAACTAAATATTTTTCTTCTCACTACTTTATAATTGAGGCAGACAGTGAAACAACTGGACTGGGGCTAAGGGTGCTCCTGCACAGAACAAAGTCACCCAGGCCAGGAACTGCTTTTCACATAGAAGCATTCCCCATACTATTAATCACGTCTCATCTCTCTTGACAACTCATCAATTAGCCCCCATGTGCCTATTTTTTAACCAAGATGTCATTATTTTCTAGCCCTTGGTTTTCTATCATGGCCGACAGCACAGACTATTCCTTTTAAAAATTCAGCCCAGCCCTCACAAGTCATCTGAATTATTCTATTGCGCCCATTGCTGGTGTTTCATACATAGGATTGTCTTTATTACTGTTGTTACATAACTAGGATATTTTTAACTACTTATTGTATCTTGTATTTCTAATCTTGTATCAACATGAATGTGTTTATTGTACAGCCTGAAGAAGAGCTTCTGCCCGAAACATTGCTACATTCATAATATAATGTGACACACAGGGCATGGTTTATATGATGACATAGGAGAAGTAATAAAGTTATGATTTCTTTGCATTTCTTGCCTGACCAGAGTACCGACCATTTCTATATGCTTGTTTGTTTGACTTTGATGGTGTCTGAGATGGAATATCTCCAGCATTGCCAAGTGCTTCCTGTACAACAAATAAAGACAAAACCTATACAAAAAATGGGGCCACCATACTCAAACCAAAATGAACGTGCTGGAGCAATGAATCAATTGTACCAAAACCGATGAATAAACAAACAAAAAATAAAATATATAATACTTTATGAATGTACATACAGTAATTAAAAATTCCAAAAAATTACATACACATAAGCCATAAATAGTGATAAAAAGTCTTCACCCAAAAACAACGCTACAACTATCCCACACTAAGGCATGATATATGCATAAATATGTACAAAACAACGTGTTCATGATATACAGCTCTGGAAAAAATTAAGAGACCACTGCAAAATTTTCAGTTTCTCTAAATTTTTGGAGAAAAATGTACATTGTTATTTTATTATATAAACTACTAACAACATGTCTCCGAAATTCAAAGCAAAAAATTTTGTAATTATTTGCAGTAAATGAGAAATCTTCAAAATAATAAAAAAGAGTCAGCAGAGCTGTCAAACCTCAAATAATGCAAAGAAAACAAGTTCATATTTCTTTAGACACAATAAGGGCTTGTTCACACGACGTTTTGCCGATCCGCTTTTGAATCCGTTTTGCGCAAGCAATGCGGATTTGCAAAATGCATCTAACAATTGTCAGTGTGATTAACATTGTGTTCAATGACAAAAGCGTATCGCTGTTCTCACGGGAGATCGGCGATGCGCTTTTGAGGACTCTCCTGCGCTGCGCTTTTCGGATCCGCTTTAAGAATTGACATGTCAATTCTTCTTGCGTTCTATGCAAGTGAAAGCCAATAGGGAATAATGGAGTGCGCTTTTGGCACTTGTCCAAAAGCGCTCCACACTGTGGGTACCTATTGCCGGCGCTTTGGTTCCTGAAAGCACATCCAAAAAGCGAGAGAGAGATCCGGAAAGCGGATCCGTAAAACGCATGATATAAGCATGCAAAACGGATCCAAAACACCATCAGCTGTTGCGTTTTACGGAGCCGCTTTTCAGATGCAGTTTTCAGTGGTAAAAAAACAGATCCGTAAATCGGATCCAGAACGTCGTGTGAACAAGCCCTAAGACTAATGTTTTAAGTCAGGAAGAGTCAGAAATCTATATTTGATGATTTTTTCATTCAAATTCCTTTTGGCCTATTCCTAGCACTTGTTTTGCCATCCAGCTTGTCCTATTGCAAGAGGATTGTGAAGACCACAGCAGTGTTTTTTATACTTGCCTTCTTTAAATAAGATTTGGTTCAGGTGATCACCTCATCAGAAGCACATTAAGTCGAATGAGGTGGACTTAGGTTGGAATTCAACTGACACCGGAATGGAATGGCCGTCAGACATGTAGAGATGCTGCTGATTTTCAGAAAACTGCAGTGGTCTCTTAATTTTTTCCAGAGCTGTATATAGCCCTACATTAATACATCCACCAGTGATAATGTAACGGCCGGAGGGAGTGGACCAGTGCACCAGGAAGCGAAGTCTAAGGGACCATTTTCACCAGAACCCGCCACAAGGCAGGATGGGCTTGCAGTGGAGGGCGATCCCCAGGTCGCTACCCCAGGCGCGACTTGCCTGTGGTGACATCTGGGGTGTAACATGGTACAAAATCACTAGGCAGGCTCGTAGTTGCGGACAGGCAGGAAGATCAGGGCAGGTGGCAAGGTTCGTGGTCAAGGGACGGAGGCAGGAGGAACCGGTACATGGGATAGGAAATAATACTAATGAACTGCTTTCTAGAACAGGCACAAAGCAGTATGGATCCGGCAAGGACAGGAGAAAGAGGCAGGGTTAAATAGGGTCAGCGCCTGATGATAAGAAATCACCGGTGCGCTGGCCCTTTAAATTTCTGCCGCACGTGCCCTAGGAGGCGGACGAGAAGGAGCGAGGAGAGGTGAGTTGCATGAACTGGGGCCAATGTCACTCACAGAAACCGCAGCAGGAGCGACGCAGATACGGGTGCGCCCGCAACCCGAGGTGTGGGTCACGGGAGCTCCCGTAACAGATCCATAGTATTGAGATATATAACCAAAATAGCAGATCCGGACACGTTGTTTTGTACATATTTATGCATATATAATGTCTTAGAGTGGGATGGTTCTAGCGTTGCTTTTGGATAAAGACTTTTGATCACTATGTATGGCTTACTGGTATGTAATTTTCGGTAATTTTTAATTATTTACATTAATAAAGCATTCTATATTTTATTTTGTATTGGTTCATTTATCATTTCTGTACAACAAATATTAAAGCTCAAGAGGAAGAATGCAAGAAGCATATGCAGTATGTGCTGTAGCGTACAGCAGCTGTTGGGTGGGCACCAAGAATCAACCCCACTGGTGGGCCCCAGTCCCTTCAGTCTAGGCAATGATGTAGGACAATAAGAGGAATAGCTCAATGCATATGAGTATGTGATCAACAGCTTATAAGGTGTATAGACACTTTAAATAAGAAGGTAATAAAGAGACTGGGCAGGAGGCATTCTAAGGCTATGTTCACACGATGTGCTGCTCGCGCTAATACGCGCGTACTCCTGAACTATGGATTGCCGTAATTTCGGCGCGCATCTCGCCCGTATTAGAGCGCAAATATGCGGCGAAATGTGTGCCGAAATTACCCCGTGTGAACATACCCTAAGTGCTCTCGGCTGTTAGATGTTTCGAAGGGATTGTCAACCATATAGAAAAATCATTTAAATAGCTCCTGGGCCGCCAGTAAAGTAAAAAAGTCTTATACTCATCTATCTCCAGTCTTCTGTGGACAAGCCATCACTTCTGAATGGTAACGTCACCGCTGTAGTTTCGGAGGCATTTGGTGACAGACATGGCTTGAGTTTATGGCTACATTAATAAAGTTACCAATATAGCACGGGTGTCAAACATAAGGCCCGCGGGCCACATCTGGCCCGCGGCCTTGTGTTTTCCGGCCCGCGATCTTCCTGACTCCGCACAGCTGTTTTACCACAGCCGCGCAGAGTCAGCTGCTGGTACAGGAAGAACGCAGGAGGGATCGTTTCCCTCCCACCTTCTCCCTTTGTATGTACTGTGCTCGGTGAGCCTCTGCCGCCGAGGAGATCTTTGGGAGCTGCGTGACGTCACGCTGCTTACACCATACACCTGCTCCTGGACCGGACCGCACTGCACTGACCACCAGGTGAGTCGTTTTTATTTTATAATCATTAGGGGTGGCTATGGGACATCTATATGGCTACAGGGGACTGTATGGGGCATGTACGTGGCTAAGGGGATTGTATGGGGCATGTACCTGGCTACAGGGGACTGTATGGGGCATCTCCCTTGCTATAGGGGGGTATGTGGGGCATCTCCCTTGCTACAGGGGGCTATGTGGGGCATCTCCCTGGCTACAGGGGGGCTATGTGGGGCATATTACCTGGCTACATGGGCAATTACCTGGCTGCAGGAGGCATATTACTACCTGGCTACAGGGGGCAAAATACCTATCTACCTACATGGGCAGATATAACTGTCATCTACAGGGGGCTTTACCCACTTATCTACCTACAAGGGTCATATGTACCTATCTACCTATGGGGGGCAATATATTCTTCCTGGTTCCCCTCAAGGGGCTAATTATAATAGCAATACTGTACAAATGTAACGGTTAAGGAGAAGTTTACACACTTCTAAAATTATGTAGGCCCTTTAAGGTACGCTGTGAGGCTGATGTGGCCCCCAGTGAAAACGAGTTTGACACCCCTGCAATATAGTGATTTGAATAACGTTAAAACAAGGTTGAATTGGTTTAGTATACCCTAAATTAAGGCTGTGGTCAATTTTATTTACCCCCAAAAGCAGAACTGGGCATTGTACGGCCCACGGGCCGCATCTCTCCCGCTAGCTAGCTGGATGCGGCCTGCAGCCCATGCAATGCCCAGACCATACTAATAGTAGCAATGAAGGCCTGCCGTGGCCAGATATTGCTGAGAGGCCACAGTGGGCTGTCAGCGCTACTATTAATATGCCCGGTATTAGACTGGGCAGCAGCATGATGAAGCGACCTCACCACGCCACTGCCTCTCCGCAGTCACACAGCCTTATTACTCTGTGCGGCCCGGGGGCTGCCAAAAAAGACTGGTGCAAATTTTTAAAAAGGGAAAA